>QODF01000040.1:1913784-1928114 GCA_024372805.1 Oostethus manadensis
GAAACAGAGAATGAGGAGATGTTCGTGGTGAACACAGCCATGCATCCCAAACCACACTCCCTCCAAAAGTGAGGGTCCGACTAGGAAGACGCCGGAGCACGGCCCCCCAGCAGGCTCCCTACAGAGGGGAAGGCCCGACCCCACCCCTCCAAGAGGCAACCGGGAGTCCACTCCGAAGAGGTGCAAGGGAGACCCGGCCGGACGCCACTCGTTAGCCAAGCAAGGACCACAAGGGGGGCGCGGGCGCCAACCGCCGGAACACCCGCCGGGGGCCGGCCAGCTTCAGGCAAGCAGGACAACCGCCTCCGAGCCCCCGGGCGCAGAAGCCACCCAACCCCCCAAAGCAGGGGCCATACTCAACAACCCGGGAGCTCCAGGCCGCCCCAGACACAACTGCCGCGGGCCATTGCCTTCCCCGACACCAGAGGCAGGCGCCTGTAGAGGGCCCATGGGTTTGAGCTGAGCTGTCTGAGCTGAGAAACACTTCTGAATTGAAGAAATAACAAAAGTCAAGAAATAATAAAACAAGAAGGTGACGCCAATCACTGCCACGTTGCTGTCTATCTCAACAATCATGTCTTCAGAGAAGGCCAAAGTAACCTGAAATGTTCATTTATCCTTTTCATTCATCATTTACAGTATATTTAGATTCATTCTGATTTGTTTTCTGCATGTAAAACTGTAAAACATTTTTGACCCTCTAGAAAAAATTAATAGGATTTACATTATTTTTATGGAAAAAATAGATTTGGTTAGAGTACGTGTCAGTTAGACTGAGACCCCCTGGAACAGATTAATGAAACTAACCAAGGTAGACTATCAATCTATTTCATTATTAATAAAGTGTCAAGTGTTTTGTTTTTCATTTAATTGTTATTTGTGTGTTGTTTTCACACTTTCTGACGGTAACAGGTTGTTCGCATTCTGTTATGAGGGGTGGTGTTATTGTGTGTAGTGTTATTTAAAACAAAATAGTGCTCAATTATTCATTCATTTTCTATACCGCTTATCCTCATTAGGGTCGCAGGTATTCTGGAGCCTATCCCAGCTGACTTTGGGCGAGAGGCGGGGTACACCCTGGACTGGTCGCCAGTCAATCGCAGGGCACATATAGACAAACAAAGACATACAAGGCTTCACACTCACATTCATACTCTAATGGACAATTTTGGGTCGCCAATTAACCTAACATGCATGTTTTTGGAATGTGGGAGGAAACCGGAGTACCCGGAGAAAACCCACACACGCACGGGGAGAACATGCAAACTCCACACGGAGATGCCCAACGGAGATTCAAACCGAGAACCTCCTGACTGTGAGGCCAACATGCTACCCATTCAGCCACCTGCGGCAGAGGTCAATTATTGTCCCAGAATTCATTGTATTGGACCTGGGAGGAGGTTAATTGGTCAATTTGTTTACAAGTGCGCACCGCGTGACTGAGAATGTGCCTGCGTGACAATGACTTGCTCAGACTGCATTCACGCTGAAGTCAGCTAATTTTAACACATGATCGAGGGTAAGTGCTACAATTTTTTGGATACTTAATGCTTCCGAAAATATACCATACCTGTCAACATTGGGATTTGAAAATAAGGAAGCAACAAAGTAACATTTTCTGACCACCAAATATTGTACCCTCGCAGATTTCTGTGGGTCAAGTGTGGATATCATAACCCAGTGGTTTTCAAACTGGGGGACCCGACGTTATGACAGGGGACGCGGGGCTATCACAGACACTTTTCAGGATTACCATATTTTTCGGCCACGGGAGCACGGAAAATCATTTTGTCTGCAAAAGGGAGGCGCTGCAAAAAAGTTTGGGAAACACTGTCATAACCATTGTTACCTGTAGTACAAGTGAGGGTGTTTTTATTTGTATTTTTTAATTAAAGTTAAAATATGGGAAACTATATTGACGGAAGGGCGACAGGAAAGAAGGGCAACATATGGTGGTTTCCTGGATAAAACAGGAGTGTTGACAAGTATGAACTAGACATGGAAACCCAGACTGACCTGAGAAATGCTTCCGGGCTGATTGCTGAGATTTACAGGTAATGGATGAGAGCCAAACAAGAATACAACATTCCGGCAAGAGCGTTGGGCCCTTATGGGGACTTTTGCTGTTGTCATCTGCAACCTGAGAGAGAGATTTGATAGGCAATTGCGCAACAAACAACATAAGATGAGCATCAATCCAGTTTTGCTGTGCATGAATATGTAACCTGCAACCTCACAGGGATATCATAACTATGCCTTATACATATCAATGACCATGCCAAAAACACGCACATCTGACCTCTGGGTTTTTAGTTGCTCAAGTTACACATTCATTTAAATTTGTTATTTTTGCACTGAGAAACAAGATTGAAAGTCATATTTCCTGTGTTAGATGTGTGCCCAAATGTTTAAATATTTACCCTTTTTTACACTTGTCACGAAAACCATAAAAAGCACAGAGATGCCACTAATACTAGAAGAAGGAGAAAGTGACCGTTCGTCAAGAACACACCCAGAACATTATTCATTTTCTATACCGCTTATCCTCATTAGGGTCACGGGGATGCTGGAGCCTATCCCAGCAGACTTTGGGCGAGAGACGGGGTACACCCTGGACTGGTCGCCAGTCAATCGCAGGGCACATATAGACAAACAACCATTCACACTCACATTCATACCGATGGACAATTTAGAGTCGCCAATTAACCTAACATGCATGTTTTTGGAATATGTGAGGAACCCGGAGTACCCGGAGAAAACCCACGCACGCACGGGGAGAACATGCAAACTCCACACAGAGATGCCCAACGGAGAATTGAACCCAGGTCTTCCAGATGCGGCCCTCCCAGAACATTACATGGAATTATTTTTTTTTATGGAGTTATTTTTTAACATTAAAAAGCCGGGGAACAACAAGAATTGCCACCCCAGCCCGTCGCCTCTCATTGCGGCAACACCAGAGTGGAATGAAGTCAAGCCCCTCTCGAGAAGACTGGTTCCAGAGTCCAACTATACCTAGCCGGAATTTCTCCACCTCACGCACCGGCTCAGGCTCCTTCCCCGCTAGAGAGGTGACATTCCACGTACCGACAACTAGCTTCTGTAGCCAAGGATTGGACCGCCAAGGCCTCCGCCTCCGGCCGCCACCCAGCTCACTTAGCACCCGACCCCTTTGGGCCCTTCTACGAGTGGCGAGCTCATAGGAGGGAGGACCCACGTTACCTTTTCGGGTTGTGCCCGATCGGGCCCCACGGGTGCAGGCCCGGCCACCAGACGCTCTCCATCGTGCCCCACCTCCAGGCCTGGCTCCAGAGGGGATCCCCGGTGACCCGCGTGCGGGCGAGGGAAAACGAAGTCCAATGTTTTTAATCATCAGGGTCTTTTGAGCCACTCCCATAGGACATGTTTGTCATGGGTGACCCTACCAGGGGAATGACAGCCCCCGACAACTTAGCTCCTAGGATCATTGGGACACGCAAAATCCTCCACCACGATAAGGTGGTGGCTCAGGGGAGGAGCACATTATGAAAATTTTAAAAAGTGTGAGGTGTGTTTGTTGATACGAAGCAGAAGGGGGAGCGAGGGGTCTCACACACAAGCTGAGCACCAGGAAGACAAAGAGCCGAACTTGCTGTGACTAATCTTCACCCTTTTTGACACAGAGATCCTGCAACGTAGGCAGCCACATCAAAACTGTCTATTTATTTGTTTGCGCTTTTTACACAGAACCCAACATGTGACATTCCTGTAATTGTGTGTATGATTACACAGCGACACAGACTCGCACGATGGGATTATTTCATGCGTCAGCGACAGTCTCTTGTGTGAAAATACTTGTCTTACAGCGATAATTGTTTTCAACACTACACGTCCTGTGTATACGTCCACTTCCTGTGTTTACATGTGTGCAGCATATTGTTTGTCATTGAAGCAAGTCTTCTGGTGAGGGAAGTGACGTTGCCTTGAGAATGGAATTGATTGTTTACATCAAGGACACTATACTTGAACAGAACAACAACTCGGCAGCTCGGCTTCCATAGTACACCTCGCACGGGTTCGGCCGCCACAACTGCTCAGCCTCTAAATGCAGAAAATAGACCAGAAAAGAGCAGATTTGTTATTTTTCAAAGTCAAAGATAGTTACGTGTCATAAAAATGTTAAAGATTCATAACACTGCTTGTTGTAAATACACAGGACAGAGGACAAGACTCAAAATCTTGTCCCACACAATTTAGCTTTGAGCTAATTTGTTTCTCCGGGTGATTAGTTAAATTAATGACAGGTCAGTGATGATGGTGATTTAGATTACAGTCTGTCAAATATACATGTATTAGCATTGCCATTACCCAAATACAGGTTGCATTGTGTAAATACTTCTAGTTAAATATCCGTGACATACAGTATCAGTACTTAATTAAATTTATCTTGTGCCTTATGATCATAAAAAAATTAACAGATTTTTTCAAATCAATTGACTATAACGGTACTTAATGGAGTAGTGGAACGGTAATGATTGATGCCATGTGGACTAAATCTATTCTGGTTGTTTTTCTGACAATCTTATCTGTTTGTTGTTACTAAATCCCATGTCCAAAATGTTCATTTTCAATGACTTTTCCTAAACAAATAAAAATGTAAATGGAGTGGCGTCTTCTACCACAAAAGTGTTAGTGTTAGGTTGAGTTAAATTGTTGCTTTACTGTCAAATTACTTAAATATGATTCCACCACTCATACTTTCAAAATGTTACTCATTTTGTTTAACCAAAAGAACAGAAGACCTGATGAATCGCACAACTGCTGCTTGTGCTCAGAACACTTTGCCAATGACCACTTCTCTAATTGTCACATGAGGGACAGGCTGAACTCAATGCAATTTCAAGTTCAAAACTCCAGTTCACACACACACACCAGTAAAGAAGCAGAAAGGTCGATGTACTCATTAAGATTTATTTATTTTTATTTCTGTGTTTGTTTCTCTTTGACACCCACCTCCACCCCACCTGCTTCTGTTCCAATTTCTTTTCTTCTCTATCCTCTTGTCTCAATGTAGGTACCTACTCTGCACCAATTAAAAATTCACCCTGGTGTTGTAGATCTAAGAGAAGGAAAGTTCTTGGCCTCACTGTACAATCCAACCCCTACAGCGTATATAGAAAAATGGTGATGGACTTTAGGAATAAAAGGAGAGTTCATGCGCACACCCAGAACCTGTTTTCATTAAAGGTGAGCGTGTGGAGGTGGCTCACACCTAAAAATACCTGGGAGTGCACCTGGATGACAAACTGGACTGGACTGCCAACATGGATGCTCTGTGCAGGAAAAGACAGAGTCGTTTGTACTTCTTCAGAAGACTGGTGTCCTTCATCAAATGCAAGAAGCTGCTACAGACTGTGGTAGCTAGTGCCCACCTATATGCAGTAGTGTGCTAGGGGAGCAGCCTGAAGAAGAAGGACACCACCCTTTGCCATTCTTTGTCATTGGCACTAAGCTTTTGGGCTGGAAGGCCCAAAATCTGAGGCAGAGCAAAGGACACTGAGGAGGCTTCAATCAATCATGGACAACCAGCATCATCCAATGCACAGCATCATCTCCCAACAGAAGAGCAGTTTTAGTGGCAGATTACCACAACTGTCCTGATCCACTGAAAGACTGAGAAAGATCAATCCTCCCCCACCCCCACGCCATGCGGCTTTTCAATACAACAGAGGGTGTGCGAAAAACACACACACACGACTGAACTTATTAACTTATTATGTATTATTGCACTACAAATTTGCATTATTATGTTCCCAATTTATTTATCTTTATTCTGTTTTCCTATTTTGTAACCTCTCGTGCCTCGCCTTTGTCGTTTTATGTTGTGATTAAATTTATGACATTTTTTGCAGAGTTTATGACATTTTTTGCATCTACAGTATCTATCTATCTATCTATCTATCTATCTATCTATCTTGTCAGCGTGTTTTTACACTCCCATCAGCCTCATCTCTGTGCCTTTTGCTCAGCAGCATTGAAGTCTGGCCTGGATTTTCTCCCAGACTGTAAAAAAATAGCATGCATGGAGGCAATGAACAGACTACTGTGCTGTATGTGTTGTAACATTTGTTGAGATGAGTCTGAAAGCAGGCGTACCATACAACAAAACCGAGGACAATGTGGAAGGATTTAAACTTTGAATGTCTAGGAAGGATAAAGCAAACCATGCACCTGTTTCATGTTTGGTCCTAGTTGTTTCAGGACGTGGAAACAACCAATTGGGTAATTCCTAGAAAAAGATGTTAACCAAACCTCAATTGCAAACACACTATGAGGACCACAGAGAAACATCCATCAACATCGACTTAGTGAAACATCACTGCCCCTGAAAAAACATCAGCACCCTTGACGACAATATACTACATCTCTGGTTACTTGTGCCTCAAAGTTCTTTGCAGACATGAATAGTTTTCATCATGTTACGTGTGTAGAGCAACCAGGCTTGCATGTTAGCCTGAGTTGATTGACCCTAGTCTACTTTTCATTCATTATAAAATGTACGAAACTTGCCACTCTGAGTTTGGGCCACTCAGTGTGAGAAGGTTTTTCACAAGGAGTTTCATGATGACATACAAGGCACTTGCCTCTTGCATTTTGTCTCTGTTTTTTTCAAACAATTTTTGTTGTGAATCACTTTAAGTCTGGTTTCTTTTTTTTTAGTTTAGTTTACTAAAAGTTAGGGGGGGGGGTGTAACTTCAGGGTGTTAAAATGTTGTGGTACTGCTGTATTGATATTACTGAGCAACATCATTTTGGGTTTTTTTTGGTTGCTGTAGCATGTGATAGAGGTTTTTTGTGTGTATAAAAACTGTATCCTGTTCTAATTCAAACTGTGAGTGGTGATAAGCAAACATTTTCCTGAAAATATGAAACTGTGTAGTGATCACTAATTGGTTGAAGGTTGCTTCAGTATAAACTTAACCAAAAAATTTAACACTAACACTAAAATACTGATGTAATTACTGAAAACTTTAGTTTCACTAAAATGGTCATGATGGTTTTTTGAAACAACACCTCTTACCTTAGATTACAGCCATTAATAACAAACATACCCAGAGCACTCAATAAGTAATTTAAATTGTAATTACTGTAATTTAATTAAAGAATGACCTGTATCCATTATTTGGCAGCATAGTTGTATATGAACTGAATTAATGAAAATGAGCACAGGAAATGAAATTGTCATATTGTGATGTATATCAATAAATGAACTGAATGAAAAAGAATATCTGACTTCAGTGAAAAAGGAAATTACTTAGTCCGCTATTTCATCAAGCAGGAAATATATCTTTTTTTACTGAATATGAAAATCCTTAGGTGAAGAAGCATGAAGAACAAGATACTGCATGTGTGGCATTGTTTCTTTGCATGTTGTGGTGTGGTCTGGGTGTGAGGAGTTGAACTAACGTACGTTTACTCATAGGGAGTTTCTTTTCCTGAAGCGCTGAGTCATTTCAACACCCAATCTCTGCACCTTGGTTAATCACGGCTTCAGGCTTTTTCTTGACTCTCCTGGCTGAAAAACCGGGCAAGCATCATATTGTGTTGATGCCAAGAACTTGTGGCTTTTTGTCACTCATGAGCAACTAAACTCCATTGCGACACATCATCCCCAAAAAGAATGAAACAAAAAGTTCTCTAATGGTGATCCTTTTGACCGAGTGTAGTACAACATTCTCACAGAGCTCATTTAATAGCTCTTTCTTACAAATGCTGAAATTACATCTCCTTTTGGATGCTGGTTACTTGCTGAAACTTAAATGTTGGCTCATATTTCCTCTGCTGCTTGTTTAGGAACAGGACAGTGACTTGTCTAACCGGATTGTAACACATGACTGATGACATGTGGCTCTGTGGTTTGTAAACATTCAGGGTAGCTTAACCTTGATATTGTGGCTTCCTCTGGTGTTACCATGTGTTGTCTTGACCAAGGAGGACATTTGAATGCATGCATTGGATAAGATTAGAAAAAAAAAAAAAAGATGATTAAGGTGATGCAACAGAAACACTGACAAAAATGTCTTCCGTCCATCCAGTTTTTATACCACCTTAGAGTCACAGGCAAGCAGAAGACCATCACAGCTGACTTCACCTTAGACTGGTCACCAGCCAAGGTAGGGCACATCCACACACACTCATATGTACACACAAGTCACGCTCACATTCACATGGATAACAGAATCTCCTAACATGGATTTTTTGGCAGTGTGGGTGGAAGCCAGAATACCCAAGGAGAACATGAGATTTCACACAGAGATAATCTAGGCTGCCCTGCGGCTAAATATTGTTGCTTCATTGTTAAAGCGGAAACTCTAATGCGTCAGTGAGTTATTAGTAATCAAGCTGTCACTTAAGGTGATTACAGTAACGATCTGGTGCTGATGGCCTCTTCGGGCTGTGACCTTCAGCTTTTTCTGGGGCGGCATAAAACAATTGTAGTTGTGCAACACTTACATACAATTGATGGAAAACTACTGGAAGACACTTTAACAATAAATAAAAATGTAATCATTAAATAATAATTTAATAATCTTACAGCCTTCTAAATTGTGTGATAAATGAATACTTCTTGAATAACCACACAGCCCAAAGAACCAGGTAGAAAAGCTAAAGAAAGAAATAGCCTTTACAATACATTATTCCTTTTGAGTTTGTCTTGAACACTTTTTTCTAAAAGCGGGTCTAGAAAAGTAAGGTCTTCATATATTCAGGCTCATTTTATATGCGGGTCAAGACATCATTCCACATGATTGCTGGAATTCTTTAAAGTCATTTAATTGAAAAATTAGTTATTATTGCCATCACCATTATCCATAGTGCAGGTTTAGTTTTGTGACTGGAGTGACTGTGAAGTTAATGGTACAGTGCATGGCGTCCAAAATAGAAAATGGCACTTTTTTCCACTGGAACCCTAGTGGACATCTACTGAGTGCCGTTCTACAATTGCTCCCCTGTGAATACTTCTTTTCCTAATGCAGAAATTGTTTAAAATCATCCTTGATCCCTTCTTAATTGAATCTGTAGGCCTATTGGACTTAGAAATAAAGTAGGTGGATGACAAACAGGGTTTTTTCTATCATACAGTAAACCTTTACACTTATCTGTACATAGGATGTACATAAAAGCAGCAAAATGTTACTGTTATAATACAGTATATAGAGCACAATGTGATTATGTTGCAGGAAGTCATAAATAACAAAAATAATTGTGACTGATTAATATCAGTGGTCTTCAGTTAGCATCCGGTAGATTCAATTGGTTATGTGACCGGAATTGGTGAGCATTAAAGAATTATTTTGGAGTCATAGGAAGAGAAGAGCTATATGTATTGCTGCGTTAAACTAATGACATTGTGCACCAATCAGCATCCTTTGAGGAGCACAGGACAGTTTTCAGGTTGGTTTCTCCAACAAGCAAGTAAACAATGATGTCCATCCAAAGGAAATTAGTACTGATGCTGCCATAGCAACAGTCTGTACAACATAGCACAAACTGGACATTTTTTTCAATAAGAGAACAATAACAGCACCTAAAAAGATGCAAAAAAGATTTTATTTTTTGTGTGAAGCACATCTAATGGTCTTAGCTTTGACTCTAGTTTTCTGTGAATATCCAAATTGAATATTGCATTTTATAGCATGTTTTATGCTGCCCATGAGCCTTGGGAATTGTCTCACTTAAACCAATGCAGTTTGAATGAATTAATAGAAACATTGCTCATTTAAGTATAAAGACAGGTTAAACCGTGGTATAATAAAACTAAAATAAAGTAGTTCTTCACGCTTTGAAGACACATAATGGACCTTAGAGTGAGAACAGGAAGGGCAAAACTGCGACCATTGTATGAGTATTTTAGTGACATGCAGTGAAGTTCACAATTGGTGAGGCACTGACTTCTTTAAGGTTCTCTAAGGTTTAATGTTTTATTTTTTGTTGTCAAGTGAAAAACATTTATAGTCTTACCTTTTATGTGTATATGAAGTACATGTGCCCTCCCCTCCAGGAAAAACTGTCATACAACATTTGTTGAAAAATTGTGATCACATTCTGTGGAGCTTTGATATATAATCCTCCATCTTGCCATTCAAATTTTTCCATTCATTCAGCATAGCATAAAAAAATCTTGACAGAATTTAACATTTTGCCAAATCAAGTTCTAGCTGGTGCTACTGTCAAAAAAGTTTTTTTGTCACTGTAAGAGGACGGCAGCGACAAAAACCTTCCAGCTCATGCACGGCCCCACCATGTATCATGAATGTTTATGTGTACATTAAATTGTCAACATGCTGACAAACAGAAATAGACATCCAGTGCACTCAATGAAGTGCACTCATATGTTATGTTCAGCTGGCACATTTGAACTAGGAGGCGAGATTTTCCGCAGCCCCATCTGAGCCGTTTTCGATCAAGCCCTGTATTCAATCAAGAAATTTGCAAATTCAACTTCAAATGCAAGTTTTACTGATGAAAATGTTTAAAACAAGTGCAATCATACAGAAAATATATTTATAACACAGTTCAGTGGAAAACTATTAATGTTTACATTAATGTTATTGAATATGTATGTGCTCTGCCTCCTCTGATGCATATCAATGGGGTATTTACAAGGGTTGTAACGATTCATTCACTAGATCAATGTATCGATTAACATTCCTATGACACAACTGTGTACATCAAATAGTGTTTGCCAAATTGCCAATCCAGACACTGGGAAGTAATGCATTGGATTTAAGCACTGAATGTTTTATATGGATGTGTGTTTTTAGCTTTTTTTAATGATAAAGACGTTAAATGTTACCCTTGTAACGGTTTGATTTGTCGTAATTCGATTAGTCATGCCTGTTGACTGGGGCGCATGGACAACGTCATGTGACGCTGAGCATGCACGCTCTGCTAGAAAAGTCCGTGATGCAATTTTATTATAGGATATGGGATGTATTTTCATTGGTATACATATTTGTTAGCTAGATGACTTCTATCGCTTCAATTTGGAATGGGATTTATACTGAGTGTTGGACCACATCCAAAGGTAAGTCCAACTTGAAACTTTGAAACTCATGGATGGGAGCGTCAGGACAAGATAAAGGATACGTAGTGAGCGTGAAGTCTGTGCATGTTTGTGTTCTGGTTGGATGGGGGGCTTGTCGTTTGGGAGTCACTGTTGTTCTGGCGTATGTTCCATTTTTCCTTGCAATGATATGCGTGTTGATCAAACAGCTCCTCGTAGCTTTAATTGCGTCTGAGCAAACGTTACAGTATGTAGGATATTCATTCACTTTAATATCTATCTGTACATGAAGTGTAATTCAAAACGGGTGGTGCAAAATAACTTTTTTAATATTTTGGTTATAGAAATGAAAGGTATCAAATTAAAATTAGTCAGTTTTATCAGATAGAACTAATCATTTAACCTGTTCATTTATTCTTAATTCAACCTGAAGTGTTGGTTGCACTTTATCCAAATGAAACGTGAATGCATTTGCCATGAATTGTTGTTTACCTTTTTGTTTATATCCATAACTAATGTATACCTGATTCTCTTACAAAAAGGAAAGGGAATTTAGGAAACTTCACCTTCACTGTCCATTATCCAGCTATTTATTTCAGCGTCAGACTGCTAGAATTTTCGGCTAAAGAGTTACTGAATCGATTTAAAGTTACTGAATTGTTTCAAATTGTATCGTTCTAAATCAGGGGTCGCAAACTCAATTTACCTTGGGGCCGCATGAGGCGGAGTCTGGCTGAGGCTGGGCCTCAGTCTCGGCGCACCCATTACGTGCGCACAATTTACAATATTATTATTTTTTTAATCCAATATTCTCAAATGTTTATTTTTAAATTCAAAACAAGATAGACAAGGGCACTGGTGTAAACAAGTTGTGTGCAAAACTACTAATAAAATTCCATTCAATTAATAAACAAATAAATAAACAATCGCAAAATAAAAGAAACAAAGACCCTGGTGTAAACAAGTTTTATAACTTTCCTCAGGTATATTCATTCTTTGGTAGTCAATTTGTAACAAACTGTACTGTTAACCGTATAACTGTTTTATCTACAAAACTACTAATAAAAAATTGTATCAATTAACAAATACATAGAACAAATTAGGAACTAATAACTATTTCAATTAGTAATACATTTCAGTTTTCAGTTACATTTTACTGTTCTTTAACCTTTATCCTCGGTCAATGTTTTTTTCTGAAAATGGCTTCTTTTGTCTACTTTTTACTCTTAGGCACTTGGCAGCGCTTCCTCTCACATAGCTGAGCCACATTTATTTAAAAAAAAGACTTTTTTGGATATGTGGAATATATGTATTTTAATTCACTTGTCGTGTTTAGCTTATATACAGAGAACGGTGCACCCCTATAAATGGCCCTGACATCAATTCATATCACCTGGGCTAAGGACAAAAAGGACTGTAGAAAATAAATAAACTTTTGAAATATATCAGCCTGTGTGTAAAGGATGTATAAAATATACAAGTTTCACTTCTTGAAGTCTTGAAACTGAAAAAAATTAACTTTTTGGTCATGTTTTCATTTATTGAGCAGCACTTCTTATAGAGGAGTCCAAACAAAAATGCAGGCAGTCTCAGTTTGCAAACACAACACTCATTCACGGGATAGTTACAGTACAGGCAGCGAAGGAAAACACTATGTACGGCTCACGCGCAACTCCATTCATCCATCCATTTTCCACCGCTTATCCGGGTCCGGGTCACGGGGGCAAAAGCTTCAGTGGGGAAGTCCAGACTTCCCGGTCCCCAGCGACCTCTTCCAGCTCCATCGGGAGGACACCAAGGCGTTCCCAGGCCAGCTGTGAGACATAGTCCCTCCAGCGTGTCCTAGGTCTTCCCGGGGGCCTTCTCCCGACTGGGCATGCCCGAAACACCTCACCAGGGAGGCGCCCGGGAGGCATCCGGACTAGATGCCCGAGCCACCTCAACTGGCTCCTCTCGATGTGAAGGAGCAGCGGCTCTACTCTGAGCTCCTCCCGGATGGCCGAGCTCCTCACCCTATCTCTTAGGGTGAGTCCAGCCACCCTACGAAGGAAACTCATTTCCGCCGCTTGTATCCGCGATCTCATTCTTTCGGTCATGACCCATAACTCATGACCATAGGTGAGGGTGGGAACGTAGATCGATCGGTAAACAGAGAGCTTTGCCTTCCGGCTCAGCTCTCTCTTCACCACGACGGTCCGGTACAGCGACCGCATTACTGCAGATGCTGCACCGATCCGTCTGTCGATCTCACGCTCCAACCTTCCCTCACTCGTGAACAAGAACCCGAGATACTTGAACTCCTCCACCTGAGGCAAGACCTCACTCCCAACCCGGAGGGTACAGTCCACCCGTTTCCGACTGAGAACCATGGCCTCGGATTTGGAGGTGCTGAGTCTCATCCCAGAAGCTTCACACTCAGCTGCAAACCGCTCCAGTAAACGCTGAAGGTCACAGCCTGATGAGGCCATAAGGACCACATCGTCTGCAAATAGCAGAGACGAGATCCTAAGGTCACCAAGCTGGACTCCCTCAACACCTTGACTGCGCCTAGAAATTCTGTCCATGAAGATTATGAACAGAATCGGTGACAAAGGGCAGCCTTGGCGGAGGCCAACGTTCACCGGAAACAAGCTCGACTTACTGCTGGCAATGCGAACCAGGCTCCTGCTTCGATTGTACAAGGACCGAATGGCACGTAGAAGCGGACCATCAATCCCGTACTCCCGGAGCACCCCCCACAGGACACCACGAGGGACACGGTCGAATGCCTTTTCCAGGTCTACAAAGCACATGTAGACTGGTTGGGCAAACTCCCACATACCCTCGAGTACCCTTGCAAGGGTGTAGAGCTGGTCCAGTGTTCCGCGACCGGGACGAAAACCACATTGCAGCTCCTCTAACCGAGGTTCGACTAACGGTCGTACCCTTCTCTCCAGCACCCTGGAGTAGACTTTCCCAGGAAGGCTGAGGAGTGTGATCCCCCTATAGTTGGAACACACCCTCCGGTCACCCTTTTTAAAAATGGGGACCACCACCCCGGTCTGCCAGTCCAGAGGTACTGTTCCTGACTTCCATGCAATGTTGTAGAGGCGTGTCAACCAACACAGTCCTCCAACATCCAGAGCCTTGAGAAATTCTGAGCGGAACTCGTCTACCCCCGGAGCCTTGCCACTGGGGAGTGATTTGACTACCCCAATTACCTCAGCCACGGTGATAGAACTGTCCACGTACGTATCCTCAGACTCTGCTTCCTCTATGGAAGGCATGTCAGTGGGATTGAGAA
>QODF01000040.1:1929024-1958815 GCA_024372805.1 Oostethus manadensis
CAGTAGAACTATGGAGTCACCAGCTGGGGTGCTCTCCAGCACCCCTCTGATAGACTCCAAGAAGGCTGGGTACTCTGAACTGCCGTTCGGCGCATAGGCACAAACCACAGTCAGGACCCTTTCCCCAGCCGTAAGGCGTAGGGAAATAACGCTCTCGTTTACTGGGGATGACTCCAACCCACAGGCACCAAGCCGGGGGGCTAACATTAAGCCCACAGCAGCTCGTCGCCTCTCCCCTGCGGCAACTCCAGGAAAGAACAAGGTCCAGCCCCTCTCAAGGAATTTGGTTCCAGAGCCTAAACTGTGGGTTGAGGTGAGTCCGACTATATCTAGTCGGAATCTCTCCGCCTCTTCCACAAGCTCGGGCTCCTTCCCCACCATAGAAGTGACATTCCATGTCCCAAGAACCAGATTTGGCCGCCAAAGACCAGGTCGCCCGGACAACCGCCCTCGACCACTGCCCAAATCACACAGCACCGGACACTTATGCTTGCCCCTGCAGGTGGTGGGTCTGCGGGAGGGAGTTCCTGTGCGGCTTCTTCGGGCTAGGCCTGGCCAGGTCCCACGGGTGAAGACCTGACCACCAGGCCTGCGAGCCTCTTCCCCAGGCCTGGCTCCAGGGTGAGGCACCGGTATCCCACGTCCGGGCGAGGTGCGGTCACTCCTCTTGTTTTTTTTAATACGGGTCTTCTGAACGCGCAACTACACTGAAGAAGCATAACATTGTTTATTAGTTAAATTTTTGCATTCCATTATTTCCCCCCAGTGAGTAAAGTAGCGTCCTCCGGCTGGCAGTTCACAAAAGAAAAGTAAAGATATCACCGTAG
Organism: Oostethus manadensis; assembly: GCA_024372805.1. Taxonomy (NCBI): domain Eukaryota; kingdom Metazoa; phylum Chordata; class Actinopteri; order Syngnathiformes; family Syngnathidae; genus Oostethus; species Oostethus manadensis. Next base: position 1,929,852 of record QODF01000040.1, read on the forward strand.
AAGATAAGGTGAAAATTATAAAAAGCTTAGTGGTAAACATTTTATTGTGAGATCTACCTGGCTGTTGTAGGGATGACATGGAGGTGGTCCATCAACAATCTCTTTATTGCAAAAACAAAACAGGTTACTATTGGACGGAAATACACTAAAACAACATCAGCAAACTCAAGTTCACCGTAGTCTCTTGCTCAGGGCATAATTTCCTAGCAGGGCTTTTTAGAATGGCAATGTTTGCAGAATGATCTTGCATAGTAGTCGATTCAGGTCCAAAGACACTGAAAACACTATGTCAACTTTATGGAACCGCAGATGAAGGTTTTTTTCTGGGCTACTTGGGAAAGTGCTGCTTTTCAAGTAAAATAAAAGACAACAAATGTTTAAGGTGTGGCGGCTTTTATTTTGACGTGGCAGTGCGCCACGATCAATTACATGTAGCGAAAATCCTGTTGGTGCACTACTTGTTTGGACTCTGCTCTCTACCGCCCAGTGGACTGTGACCTTTTCCTGTTGTGCTGTGGGAGTTCTTGGACTCCTTTGCCTCATCACCTTGTGTTTAACCTTTTTGGACTACCTTAAAATAATATATTTTTGTTGCATAAAACTACTGAGTACTGATCTGAGGTCAACCAAAGAACAGACCATAACATTATAAATATATTTTCTGTATGATTCCAGTCATTTCTAACATTTTATGAAGTAAAAATCACTGAATTTGCAGATTTCCCGATCACATACAGGAAAGAAACCAAATGTGAGGCCACCATAAGCATAGCTTCCACACTTCTCAGCTTAGTGTGAAAGCCATGCCTACTGCCAACTGAGTACACACTAAGTTGGCTCGTGGCGCCTGCCAGTTTGTTTGCCAGGATGCCGTCAATAATATACTAAAACATTTACACCATGACTTTGTACAGACTGTGTAATGTCTTTTGTGTAAGTGTAACATCAGTATTCTTGGTAATTAAACAATAAAATACACTGCCTGGCTGAAAACAAAGTGGCCACCTGGATTTAACCAAGCAAATAGGTACGAGGTTGCTGCAGCTGGTCAGGTCTACACCGTGTGCTCAAAGAATGAGGTCAGCTGACTACCTGAATATACTGAATGACCAGGTTATTCCATCAATGTTTTTTTCTTCCCTGATGGCACGGGCATATTCCAAGATGGCAATGCCAGGTTGGTTCAGGGAGCATGAGACATCATTTTCACATATGGATGGATGGATGGAAGATTATTACCCAAACCCACAAGGAGGTGATCAGACTTGTACAACAATGTATCAGACTTTTTTTTTGAAGAAGGAAAATCTGGATGTACTTGTACATATATTGATAAAAGGTAAGAACACAAATGTTTTTCAGTTTATTTTTTAAAATGGGTCTAAAATAAAGTATTTTTATTACGAAATAAATGACACGAGCAGGCCAATGTAGCCAATTAAATCAGATATTTAAATAATTTGAATTTAAATGAGAAAAACTTTAACAACTGGGAAGGAAATGACCCCTAGAAGTAATACTTATAAACAAATTAGACCTGAACTTGGATAGGCAGCAGAAGATGGAGGAATGTAAGAACTGCTACCACGACTATCAATTTATTTACAGTCAACACTCAAATACACCGGTGTTTTTGTTGATTGATAAACCTTTATTGTATTCCATTGCATGTAAAATGTTTGCCATGTCTCCAAAAGCGCTTGCAGCAGCAACAGAGATGGCAAACTTGGCACTGAAAACACAATATGCAACTTTTGTGCACTGTTTTGTGTACACACCAGATCTGACCCCAGATCAAGAAACATTAACTCCATGTTCATTTAACAATTAATGGCTTTCTAAACATTCAATATCTGTTTTACATTTTGAATTTCATATGAAACACATCAGACTTCATTGATTCTATCTACTTTAATTTCTGTTTTCTTTTCTTACCAAAAATATACAGCCTATGTGAGCTCTGAGGCTTAAAGGAATAGTTTGGATTTTTTGACACAAAGTTGTATGACATCCTCATCCCCAGTGTAGTGCATCGACAGTGACTTAAATCCCACTTTCTACCATGAGCCAAGTTCTGGTTGGGTTTTGGTGATAGGATAAGTAGTTCCGGTTAGTTTCTGGGGACACATATATACTGTAGGGGTATTATTTCATGTTTAGAGGGCTCGAATAATATTAGAAAAAGTATGTAGAATGTTGTAAATGGGTTTTCTATGCTTTTCTATGGAACTATTTGATTTATACAACAAGGAATTCTAATTTAAGGAATTCACTTATCGCGGTCAAGTCTGGAAGCAATTAACCGTGATAAACGAGGGTTTACTGTACTAACAATTAACAAGTCAGTTTTCCATTTCCATATATGTTTTTGAATTTCTACAGGAAATTTGAAGCTGATTCGCTGGGCATGTCACTTGACATGTATAACTAAGTCTTCACTATAAAAAAAATGGTCCTACAAGACAGTTAACCCACAAATCAACTACAAGATAGGCTAGAAAGACGGGTGACAGCAATTCATATTGAGAACACTTACTGGTGACAGCCCTAAACAAGCACAGCCATGAATGCAGGCGAAAAAAGTAAAATATTGACAACAATAACATTCACTGATACTGTGTTTTGAGGAGTATGATATGTTTTACTGGCAGTCATAGCCACTCACAGCTATCAGCAAGTTCTATGCACACTGCACAGAGCTGAAGATGAGAGACAATGATTGTCGTTTAGCAAACAATTTGACATGAAAACCCATATTATTTCTAGAGACGCTGCAATCAAAGACGACCCCTTGGATTGAACAATTACCACATTAGCTATGGAACCACAGGAGTGCCAAAATTAAAAGGAAATACTTGTGGAAATATAAAGAGAATCAATAATTTAAAAAAAAAAACATAAATGTAGTCATACTGTATTCTATTTTATCATTTCTTTCCTGTTTTGTTCTTCTCTATTTCATTGGCTTTTTCTCATTGCATTTACTGAATGGCTCAAGCTGATGACAAAAAGCAATGGCAATAGAACGGCGCGCCAATAGCAAAAGCTGTCCATACGAGTCCACACTTAATCACTTCTTGCAGTGACCATGTTGTAGCTTTGTTCAAATGTAGACAGGAAGTAACATCACTATCACACCACAAAGCACTTATTTTGCCTGAACGTCTAAAACAGAAGGTCCTTCTATTGCCTTTGCTCAGACAAAGCAAAGACAAAAAACATAGACAATACAGTTGAAGAAATGACAAAATGGAAAAAGAATGTATAATGCTGCTAACAAAACTGTCACAAGTGTGTATCTTTTTTGATGCACAATTAGCATGTGTACATCCTGTTTGACCCACCCGTGGCACCACACCTTTGTTTGAGGAACCACAGCGGTGGCAGTTTTGCGTCGAGCTGGAAGCTGGAAAAAATACTGATCGGAAATGGGCGAAGAAAACGGCATAATATAAAAAATATATAACAAACAACAGAAATTCATCCAGAACTGGACCATCACAGTGGAGAAGCATAGAAGTGGATGGCAGTTCCGGGTGGGATCTTCCCATGTGAATGTCACCTTCTGCTCTTCTCTCCAGTCCTGGAAGAAGTGGTAAATATTACACTGTTGGAGAACACGTCTAATAGAGGAAATATGCCTTTCAATGTTATTTTTCATAGCGAAAATGAGAAGATTAACGTGTTTTTAAAGGGCATCCGACGTAAAACTTTTGCGAAATCAAAACATGCGAAAATGATTCGCTGTGGCGACCCCTGGGATAAGCAGGGATAAGCCGAAAGGAAAAAAAGAAAGAAGACTCTCCTCTCCTGTACACTTCTTTGTGTACACTAGGTTTATGATGGGGATAATTTTTGCTATGTAGCAGATTATTATATATTAATATATCAATTATTGTTTGTAAAACAAAAAAAAACCCTTAAACAAATGCGGATTGTGTTGAATTCTGCATGCTGTGAGTCAGTTTGTTCAAAGTTGTTTGAAATAAGCACATTATGAACATTTACAGCCACGTACCCCTTCAGACATTAACCTGAAGCCACGTACCCCCTACTCCTGCACACTTTAAAAACATAAACATATTTGTCTAAATTAACTAAAAATATTTAACATTTTTAATTGGTTTATTAATTTTATAGTAATTACGGGTCAAAAAGGTATATTTTGAAAGTTCACATTTTGATAAAGTTTCACACGAGCACTGATAAATAGATGAAAATTACATATCTTTTATTCCAGTGGGGCCCTATGAAATTCCTTTTATCTCTTTTCCAAATTCCGTATTGTTTTATATTTTTTAGAATTCCATTTTTTACATTGTACACTTAATTTTACCAGCATAATGTGTGTGATTTTTGGGTTAACTAATAAAAGGTCTGTTAATTAAATGCAAAAAACCTTACATTTACTAAAGCAATATATCAATGGACAATTTTGCCAAATAATTGGGAAATGGATGAAGCTTGGCTAACTTTTCTAATGGGATGCCCACACTGATACAAAATCTTCAACAAACTAATGCCCATGCTTGTGATTAACAAAGATGTAGTCAGTCATGCAATTCGAATTGCATATGTGATATATTTTTAATTACACAATTTTTTTGTTTACAGTTTGACGGCTTGTTCAAATGGCGCTCTTATTTTAAAGGCCCGGAAAGATTTTCCTTTGTTTCAGACAAGCTGCTGTAGCCGTAAGAGTCTCACACACGGAACGTTTCCCTCTTTTTTTTTCCCTCTGACACGTATGACACATAAAATTACAATTTTAAACCTCGTAATATTACTTTTTTCTAAAAAAATTACGAGTTCTAATTTCGTGGGTTGCGCAGATTGCCATAGTTTTGTCCCGTGTAACACAGTGTGCAGCCAATTTGGCAATTTGGTAGACCGAGGTGCGCCGCAATGGGTGTGGTGGCGCAGCAGGGGAAGGTCCCGACTGATTCAGGGTGGTGTAGTGACAAGTTCATGCCAAACGGCTTTGCCGGAGGTGCGCTGAAAGCTTGCCAGCTCCAACCTGGTCTACTCTTGGCGCAAGGTGAGGCACACAGTGCGCACACATCACCAAAACCTCACAGGCCAGTTTACGCAATGTCAGGCACATTTGAATGCATTTAATAATTACAACAACCAGTGTTTAAAGTAATAGTAATAGTTATTTTAAATAATAGTAGTAAAGTAAGTCACGTCTGCCTCTGTTGCGCCGTCTCCACCACCTCATCTGTCCACGAATCGCAGCCGCCCTCCTCATCCTCCACCTCATCGGTGGCCAGTGGATCTGATATGGATGTGGTTAATTGGAAATAAATGGTTGATCAAACATACTAATATTTTTGATTGTGTAACGAAGAGTTGCAAAAATGATCATAATGAATTGGGTAATACAAGGTCCTCTCACATGCAAACAGAAGTGACCAGGGCCAGACCACAAGCTTGGCAATGCGTCTTTTACGCAAAGGTGCTTCGGATTTCATCTCCATTGGCAAGGCCCCGGGGGTGGATGAAATCCACCCAAAGTTCCTTAAGGCCCTGGATGCTGTAGGCGTGTCTTGGTTGACAATACTCTGCAGCATTTCGTGGACATCGAGGGCAGTGCCCCTGGATTGACAGACTGGGGTGGTGGTCCCACTTTTTAGGAAAGGGGACCGGAGGGTGTGTTTCAACTATCAGGGGATCACACTCCTCAGCCTTCCCGGTAAGGTCTATTCAGGGGTTCTGGAGAAGAGGATCCGCCGGAGAGTCAAATCTCTGATTCAGGAGGAACAGTGTGGTTTTCGTCCTAGTCGTGGAACCGTGCACCAGCTCTATACTCTCTGCAGGGTCCTTGAGGGTGCATGGGAGTTTGCCCAACCAGTCTACATGTGTTTTGTGGTCTTTGAGAAGGCATTCGACCGTGTCCCTAGGGGAGTGCTGTGGGAAGTGCTCCGGGAATATGGGGTATCGGACCTACGCGGTCCGATACAGGCGTTTCTTTCCTTGTATCAACGGTGTCAGAGTTGGTTCGCATTGCCGGCAATACGTCAGACCCGTTTCCAGTGAGGGTCAGACTCCGCCAGGGCTGCCCTATGTCACTAATTCTGTTCATTACTTTTAATCACAGAATTTCTAGGCGCAGCCAGGGTGTTGAGGGTATTCGATGTGGTAGTTGTCAGAGTCGCTGCTCTGGCAGGACACACACCAGCAGGAAGTCAGGAGTCAAAGGACCAAACCTAGAGTCCTAGAGACTCTTCCTAGGGGAAGAGGCCTTCACTATCCACTCCAGCCCATTCTGAAGAGCCTCCTCTCCTTTCTGCCTTTATTATTTCTTACATGGAGCCCCACAAATACATTCAAATCACCATATAAGGAGTTGTTTGTCAGTTGGTGTCTGGTTGTGGTCGGTGTCGGTCAGGGGTTAAAAATGCAGGTGCGTTAATGATTTATGACAGCCCAGCAGTATGCACTCATGTATCTAATACATTTCTAACATAAGCTAGTACAGTATAGTATAGTATAGTATAATATAAAGTATAAATGTTTTTTCATGAGATATTTTGTACTTTTTCCATCAGTGGCCGAAGGATTGGGTCTCTGCTTTTTGGGGATGATGTGATCCTGTTGGCGTCATCAAGCCGTGACCTTCAACTCTTGCTGCATCGGTTCGCAGCTGAGTGGGAAGCGGCTGGGATGAGAATCAGCACCTCCAAGTTGGAGTCTATGGTCCTCGCCTGGAAAAGGTTGGAGTGCCATCTCCGGGTCAGGGAGGAAATCGTGTATCTTGGGGTCCTGTTCACGAGTGAGAGAAGGATGGAACACGAGATGGACAGACGGATTGGTGCAGCTTCTGCAGTGATGAAGACTCTGCATCGTACCGTTGTGGTGAAGAGAGAGCTGAGCCGAAAGGCAAAACTCTCAATTTATTTGTCGATCTACGTACCTACCCTCACCTATGGTCAGGAACTTTGGGGTACACGAGGCCGAAAATGAGTTTTCTCCGCAGGGTGGGTGGGCTCTCCCTTAGAGATCCAGGAGAGACTCGGAGTAGAACCGCTGTTCCTCCGCATTGAGAGGAGCCAGATGAGGTGGTTTAGGCATCTGGTTAGGATGCCTCCTGTACGCCTCCCTGGGAAGGTGTTCAGGGCATGTCCGGTAGGAGACCTCGGGGAAGACCCAGGACACGTTGGAGAGACAATGTCTCTCAGCTGGCCTGTGAACGCCTCGGGATCCGCTGGGAGGAGCTGGACAAAGTGGTCGGGGAGAGGGTAAGTCTTGGCCTCTCTGCTTAGGTTGCTGCCCCCACGACCCAACCTCGGATAAGCGGAAGAAAATGGATGGATGGATGGATATTTTCTTATATTGACCAAACAAAAAGATGTTCCCTCAGAAAGTCTAAAAATATATAGAGCTGACATGTGAATCTGTTATTGTCTTTTTACTTTATGCACGTGCCATACCATACAGCATGCTTGTGGATATGATGTGGGGGTTGTTTACACATTTGACAGTACCGTAAGAATGTATGTATCCTATAGAGTCTCACCGATAACATCAACGACCTGATGCTGTGCAAAGAATGCCTTCCTCGTTGTCAGAGCAAAAAAAACTGTTCCTTTAGTCCGGATACAAACTTTTGGGGGCTTTAGAGTAGTCTTCTTTTAACCAGTGGTCAAATGGGCAATTTGTTCCTGAGTCCAAGCCGTGCATTGAGCTATGTGAGCAATTTCAAGTCAGTCCCATGTATGGGGTCCAAACTGGGGTTTAATAACAGCGTCATTATGTGGTGTACAGTAGTTGTGAGGAAAATAATAGCATAGGAAACTGTGGGAGTGTAGGTTCTGACAAATGTGCACCCTTTTCTTTGCAGCGCTTCAGGGGTCAAAAAGTTACATTGCACAAACACAATCTTGGGCAACTCAATTGTTAAAAATTGTTGTAGTTTTTTATAAGGATTAAAAACTGCAGTAAAAAAATGCTGTCACATTCTTACTTCATCCATAATACCATAATATTGTGTCTCAGATAATGCTTCTTATTCAGGGGATGAAGAATGAGTCCTTCATTTCACACTTGACTCTTTCACCCAATACAAAAACTGCCGAATGAATATATTACGTTTCACAATAAGCACTTATTTGATGGTGATTACCTCACGTAATTGTCTTTCTCATTTAAACTTTCCTGAAATGCGACTGTTTAGAGAAATATGAATATTTTCACTGCTATTCAGCCCTCATCCAAGGCTTGGACTGATCTTGTTTCAGTCGTTATTCATGTGTTCCAAATTATTATGCAAATTCTATTTTTTTCAGATTTTGCTGAAGAGTCAATATAATTTACAGACATCATGATTTTCAAGTCATCAACCTTTAGGGCACAATTTGAATGTTATTGAACAAACCTCCCAATGATAACAGTATTGTTTTCAAAAATAAAAACTTAAAATACATTGTTCCACATTATTATGCACAAAAAACTTTCGAAGCATTTCACTGGTTGTGAACCGAAAATGGTCATTTGCTGAATTTGCAGCATAGGGAGGTCATATAACCTACTGAAAGCAAAAGCTATTTCAATCACTAACATTTTAACAGCCTTAGTTCCATGTTAACATAAGATCCTGCCTTTGATATGACCATCACATTAAACTTTAACTTTTTTCTTGTGTTCTGCCTCCCACCCTCATAGATGTTTTGCTTTACTATGATCCATTGGTTTTTAATTGGGTTAAGGTTAGGGGAAAAATAAGTTTGATGTTTCTTTTTTAATTAGGAGTGTTTAATCTTGAAGATTTAATTTATTTTGTTGTTCCAAACACCCACACGGTGCAGTGAAGAAAAACGGTCACTGTAAGTTTGCTGCTTTGAATTGGCTTTTTAGCAGGTGCTCTCTTGATTCGGTAAATTTGTGTGGCAAAAACGTTCTCATTATCCCTTTATGCGCACAATCCCGGCTGTCATCTGAATCAGCCGCAAATTTATTCCCCGTACGATAACCATGCTTAAATTTTTGGGAATTATTGAATGTTTTCACATTGCGATATTTGATGCTTTTTCTCAGTAGAGAGATCCTTTTTCTTTGCCATATTGCTTGCAATCTGTGGCATGCTAAATAACATGGAAAATCATTTGTAAGTAGTTATCTTCTAATTGAGCTCATCTAATTATGACAGTTGATAGATTGGCATAAGTAAACCAAAGAGCTCCAAAACACAATGCCATTTGAATTTCATTTAAAAACAAAAAAAATATGTTTATGATACTAAAATTCAATTTGCATATCAATTTGGAACACAGTATAGTTAAACCATATAAAGAGGCTTGAGACAAAACATGACATGGATGCCATTTACTTGTGTGATATTTTTATTTCATGTTCAAACTGACTTGGAATCAAGTATTTGCTCAAAACATTGTAACAGCAGACGAGGTAATTCTGAGAAAAATGCTGCCTTTCATAAAACTAGAACATTTCCAACCCTCGACTAGGAATACTGCCCTGCCAATCAAAGTCAGAGTTTCTACGTGGTATCACACAGCCCACAAAGACACTGCAAAAGTGTATAAAGGATCATATAGAGCATACAATAATTAACTGCTTAATTTTGACATTGCCAAATATTGCATCATAGCACATGCAGATATATTACATCATCCCTGCATTAAATGTAAAATGTGACAAAAAACAGATTACAAAATGTAAACTCTATTTTTAAGTGCTTATCGGACATGTTTTTGTATGCTTTGACAAATACACTGTATGCTTAGTACCTTAGTTGGTATACAGAAATCTCCACTTTGTGCTCACAATTTCACAGCTTCACTCTATCACTGTTTTTGAAAAACAATACGTATAGGTATATATATTAGTAAATCATGGTGTTTTGTGGTTGAATACAACCTATTGTTAGAAATATCAATATGCATACTTAAGCAATGTTCACATATTTTTTGCCTAAATTAAACATTTCCAATCATAAAAATGGCTAAATGTAGTAAGATACAAAATACAAAGCATTCCGAAGATGCAGAAGATACCTTGATATGTAGTGTTCTACACTGGTCATTAGGTGACAGTAATGTTACTGTAATGTTTTGTTAGACACACAAGCACCAGACCTGATTGCTGCAATGGCAAGCTTTTATTGCAGGTTTGAATTATCTCACAACAGGCACAATAATCTCTAAAATCGCCTACTGTTGTGGCAACAACCATGCTAAACCCCCGGCCTCACCTCTGGTCAACCTGCCACTTTGCTCCCCTTGGGAACACATTTATAGTCTTATTTATGTCTTAAATGGCTTATTTATTATATCTACTATCATGAGTAATACAACTGTAAAAGTGACTGTGGGGTATTATTTCATGTCTAGACAGCTCTAAGAAAGTTAAAAACCATATTTAGAAGGTTGTAAACAGATGTTCTATTCTTTAACCACAAAAATATTCAATAATAATGAATCCTACTTGGTGGAAATTCACTTATGACAGTCTGGAACCAATTAACCGCAATAAACGAAAGATTACTGTCCAGTGTATAGCTGCACATTCATGAGTCAACATGCAGGAAACACATCTCATTCACCTTAGGTCAGTAATAATTTATAATTATGTGATAATAAAATAAAAAGTAAAATGAAATAAAGAGAGGTCACTTGTTAATAGCAAAAGCAACAGCAAAAATATACCAAACAACATTAACAAAAACATAGAATAACTTTATCTGAATAACTCAACAATTCAAAGTCAGATTGACATGGGAGAAGCAACATTGGTGGCTACTTTACAAGACAGTAAACCCACACTCATTAGCCTCATCAAAGATCTCAAAGTATCTCATCTCACATTTGCAGCAGATCGGCAGAACACCTTTTAGGCATCTCCCACCTGAGGTTGCATCCAAGTCCGCCGGTGTTCTTGTTCTCCCAATTTTTTCCACATTTTCCCCTCTTTTACTGCCACCCGTTCAACTTTGTCTTATCATTACTCGTTTCCTTGCCACTCTGGTAGTAGTTCCACATGCCCCATGTGCTGAGTGTGTTTAGGGACGTGCCAAGTCGACTCAGGCAGGCACTAAACCAGGATATTTAGGCTGTGTGGAGAATTTACCACAATCGTGTTTTGCCTCATTGTTGGAGATAATCTGGGTGGGGTGGGGGGGGATTCACACAGACAGGAAAGCAAGCAACTCATGAGATTTGCCTTACACTTCACAAAAACTGCCGTTAATCAAGAACTAATGCATAATTTCTAAACACAGATACACACACACTTTACCACAGCCTCCTGTTGCTAGGCATACGGCCAAAAATATGCCCTACACCAGAAATGTACACTATTCCCCATCTTGTTGAGAAGAACTGTGTAACATTTTTGGGTAATGTTGTTCTTTGCTTTATGCATTATTTTACCTGTAGATCAGCCAGTTTTAATAATTGTGATTTTAGAAATAGGTTTGTATGTTCTCTATACTCAGCATACTCTCTATACTGATCTTTTTTGCCGTTCCTGGACAAAATAGACATCACATTATGCTTACAGTAATTCAAACCACAATCCGTTTGCAGCAAGGAAAAGTCTTAAATTAGTCCACAAGCCCACAAGAACAAAAACCCCAACCCTGGACAAAGTAACAAACAAAAGATATATCACGGTGACGAGGGAAAAAATCAAAATGAAGTTCAACCTAAAATGTAGTGCTGAGTCTGGAGGAAAAAAAGTAAAAACAGAAAGCGTATCAAAACAGCTTGGAGTAAAAGGTCACAGGAGATTAGGAGAATGCAAAAAAGTTATTTGCCACATGGATTAAGAAATTCAAATTGGTAAGTGGATAAACATGAATGTCCTCCAAGGCGAGCAGAAGGCATCGCGATTCTGAGCCATGTGCCGAGGAAAATGATTATTGTCCTCATGCAGCAATTGGCTAAAAAGACCTCCGTGCCAGTCTACTGCAGATGTGTGTCCTAGCGTCCCCCCTTTGGGTGGTTGTCGAAGGCAGATGGAAATAGAAGAAGAAACAATACATTGGCACATGGGTTGGCACATGAACTGAAAGACACCAAGTAAACAGGCAAAAAACACATATATCTTTTTTTTTACATACTGTTGATTCTTGGCAGAACTGACGCCTACTGTATAGGTGTGTGAGAGCCGTCAGTTCTGCAGAATATTGTCTGCCTGCTTTCTTACAAATGGCTGAGTGAAAGGACATCACCTCAGCCAGGTAGTAGGAGTCACATGTGGCCATACTTTGCATTCGAGGCGTGTACAAATTTACAAAAACCGGCAGGGCAAAAGTGCCTCCAAACTTCTCAAACCAAAGGTGGAAACACTTTCAACCTAGTGTAACATCTGAAAGACGGGCATCTCAACTTGTTTAAAGCATCCGGCGTAAGCAGTTTACTGTTACTTGTGTCAAATTATACATGACCTGAGTATATGTTCCGTTATTTGGGCTTGAGATCCGGCTTACCAGTATATTTACTACTTTCTAGCTTATTGCGAGTATTGATCAAGTCGTTTAAAGCTTTCCAACATTAGGGAGTATGCTAAATGTGAGTATCTGTACTTCCATTTGTAAGAAAAATGTATGTTAATTCTCACTGATATGTGATGGATTGAATTTGCCTGAAATGCATTCAATTCAGTTCCACTTCCTGAAGTTTAAATTCAATTCAACATCCTGCAGGGTGGAGTCAATTCAATTCAAAATCAAATTAATTACGTGGATTAAATTGAATTCTGAAATTCAGAATTTTGCACAGGCTGGCTGTGCTGGGCTCACGGATTCAGTGAGTCGGCTATGGGAACCTGTTGCCGATGTGCAAGTTTGTGTGCTGGACTCTGACAGGTCACGTGACCAGTGCATGGAGCATCAAAAGTGCATGGTGTGTCAAAAAAGAGTGAAGAAGATGCCTAATTTATGTGCTGAATGGACTCGTACCAACCGGTTTACTGTCCACACGAGATACCACGGAATTACCTTTCACAAGTAAAACTAAAAAAATACTTTTAAATTTATTTGACCATAATAACATTATTTTACAAACACAATTTTCTGACTTTGTGGTACGATTCTGTGGCATAACGCCATGGATTCCAAAAACGTTGCAGGTGTTTGGTCCATTTCCTTGTATCGAGCAAGTATCGACGGTCGTGGAAATTCCCTGCTATGGGTATCTGTTATGAATTCACTACTGAAATTCTGGTATTGTATTGTATCCACAGTAACCACAGTACATGCATATAACAAACAGAAACCATGACAGTACATTAGACTGCACCAAACAACCCATGAAGACAATATTTTTTGTTAGCACACAGTCTTGTCTGGTCTTTGGTACAGAAATAATCATTTATTTTCTCTGACCAAATTGGCAGCATTATTGCTATTTTCTTCCTTTGACTAGCGCAGACTCACATCTGGTGTTTTTGTGATTCTTGAAGATACTGTTTGGGAGTTGTGTCTTAATGAAATGTTGAATGCAGGTAGCTGACATTTAATAACAAAAAAAAAGACTTTCATGTTTGCAAAAGAACTAAAACACTGATAAACAATGTCTTGTAATTTTGACTTGGGCCCTGTGTTTGGGAAAATATCACTAGTTTGAAAAATTCTATGTGATAAAAGTCAAATGTTCACTTGCTTTTTTTCTGATGGAAGGTATTTGGATTTCATGCTCTGCAGTGCATGACAATAACAGAAAGAGATGAAGGCGTAGGCAGTACATGTCAGTTGGATGATGCTTTTGTACCAAACTTGACTATAATCAACCTTTTGAATTTTTTCTAATGATATGTCCATTTCCCACTCATCCAGAATTTAGTCATGATTAAATCAATTCATTCACCAAAAATGTTCAGCTGACAACGCCAAATAGACTGTCAAAATAAATAAAGCAAAAAAGAAACATCGTAAAAGCCTTAAGTGTAATGCTATATGAATATCCACCAGATGATAGCAAGGACTTCTACTGTATGTAAAAGCTAGTGCTTCTCTTCAACCATTCTTCCTGGTTCTTTGGACCCCGTTGCTATTAAAGAAGCAGTAAATTAGCACATAATTTTGAAAAGTTTTCAGATTGTATTAAAAAAATAAGAGCAAAATATTAACAAGGAAATATCGACAAGGAAGGTGGACCTTCCAGAAAAAAGCCCAGAATGATGAGAACGAGACCGGTTTTGCACCCCTCTTAGAAAGTGAGTAAGAGAGAGACAGCAATGCACCTGTTTTGTGCTTACCTCTTGTACCAGTAGTTTTCTTTCAGACAAACTGTATGTACAGTATGTGTTGTGTAACTCTAATTGTGCTATGTGAGTGTGAGTGTCAAGAACACAATGAGAAGCTAATAGACTGAATGTCAAAGTGTAATAATAATATCTAACATGTAACATGCATGTTAGGTTAATTGGCTACTCTAAATTGTCCATAGGTATGAATGTGAGTGTGAATGGTTGTATGTCTTTGTTTGTCTATATGTGCCTTGCGATTGACTGGCGACCAGTCCAGGGTGTACCCCACCTCCCGCCCAAAGTCAGCAGGGATAGGCTCCAGCATACCCGCGACCCTAATGAGGACAAGCGGTATAAAAAAAAGAATGTGATTTTAAAAAACGTGTTTGAAAGTCCCCATTTTACCAGTTATTTTACTATAGTAGTATAATTGGCAAACATGGTCATTACATTTCATTGTAAATGTTTACATTTTTATGAAAACGTACAAAAATACAATGCCATCCATCCATGCATTTTTATCCTCATTAGCTGGAGCGAGAGGCAGGGTACACCCTGGACTGGTCACTGGTCAACCGCAGGGTAGACAAACAAACATTCACACTCACATTCATACCTATGGACAATTTAGTCACCAATTAACCTAACATGCATGTTTTTTAATGTGGGAGGAAACCAGACTAGGTTACTGTATAATTCTAATTAGCACTGCAATGCAATACAGCATAAATCTTTATTTGTATTACAAAATGCAAAAAATCAAGTGCATCTAAACTATTAGCCTCGTAACTCATTCAGTACCAAAGATGTAATTATACATTTTTAGAAACCCGCCCAATCCCAACAACGTTTATACATACATTTTTTTTGCATGAGAGGCACAAGGAGGTGATGATGCAACAGCCCACAAATGCATGTCACGTTTACAGCAATTGTAAGCCATAGAAATGGCCAGAAGGTGGCAGCAATGTATTTGATAAGAGCTCAGCAGAGAACATTTGCCTGTAAAAACACACGACAGCAAGGAGGAAGTGAATAAACGTGGAGGAGTGTAGCATGCAGAAGGTTAAACATTGTACGTAATTTTTAACATATGCACATGCACACGCACACGTGCACAC
Source organism: Oostethus manadensis (assembly GCA_024372805.1). NCBI lineage: Eukaryota > Metazoa > Chordata > Actinopteri > Syngnathiformes > Syngnathidae > Oostethus > Oostethus manadensis. Next base: position 1,945,181 of record QODF01000040.1, read on the forward strand.
ACACAAATCAGTCCAAAATGTGAAAAAAGTCAGTCAGTCTGGAAAATTGCAATCACTTTGAATGTGTCCCCAAGTGAACGAGAAGGTGTGTCCAAACATTTGGCCTGCATCAGTGAAAGCTTGTATCCAAGCCTCTGTAAAGATGGCATTACACATTTTTGATTACATCTAAGGTTGGATATATGCGACCTGACAATACTGCAGTAGCAATGGATACAAATGGGATTTATATCTACATATGAATGGCATCTGAGTTGCATTTGAAAAAATTGGAATTGTGTTGTTCACACATTGACATCCATCCATCCATCCATTTTCTTCCACTTATCCGAGGTTGGTTTGTGGGGGCAGCAACCTAAGCAGGGAAGCCCAGACGTCCCTCTCCCCGGCCACTTCGTCTAGGTCTTCCCAGCAAATGCCGAGGCGTTCCCAGGCCAGGCTAATAGAGAGATAGTCTCTCCAACGTGTCCTGGGTCTTCCCCGAGGCCTCCTACCGGTTGGACGTGCCCTGTACACCTCCCTAGGAAGGCGTTCAGGAGGCATCCTAACCAGATGGCCGAGCCACCTCATCTGACTTCTCTCAATGCGGAGGAGCAGCGGTTCTACTCCGAGTTTCTCTCGGATGACAGTGCTTCTCACCCTATCTCTAAGGGAGAGTCCAGCCACCCTACGGAGAAAACTCATTTTAAACGCTTGTACCCGCAATCTTGTCCTTTCGGTCACTACCCAAAGCTCATGACCATAGGTGAGGGTAGGAACGTAGATCGACCGGTAAATTGAAAGCTTTGCGTTTTGGCTAAGTTCTCTCTTCACCACGACAGACCGGTGCAGAGTCCGCATCACTGCAGACGCTACACCAATCCGCCTGTCCATCTCGAATTCCATCCTTCCATCACTCGTGAACAAGACCCCGAGGTACTTAAATTACTTCACTTGAGGCAGGACCTCATCCCCGACCCGGAGATGGCACTCCACGCTTTCCCGGGCGAGAACCATGGACTCGGACTCGGATCCCACATTGACATGAAAAAAAAAATCCCAGCTGTAGACAATGAATCCAAACCTACTATTAATACAATCCTACAGAGAGCCAAAATCATTGCCCTCCAGTCAGCAAGAGATTGCAAAACTTTTGCAAAAGAATTGTGGATTCTCCAGATCCATTACTTAGCAGCTCCAACAAGAGGAGGACAGAAAGTGAAGCAATTCAGAGGAATTTTAAACATCATTTATGATAGTTTGCCTCTTATTGAGCATTACTGAGGATACCACACCCCTCAGCAGCTTAGATACAGTATTTTCTAGTCTTATTACCTAAATAATGTCAGCAAATGAATATCTACAGGTCTTGTGGGGCATAAACAGTTAATTGATGTTTGTGTTGACAAGCTCCCTATCAGATCAATGATGAAAGCATCTTCCTCAAAGAGATTGATCTGGCTCAGTGATGTGCAAATCACACCCAAAGAACAGATTTCTTCTCTCAGATGTCCTTTCCTCCCGCAGCGTTTGACTTCTTCTACTTGCGCGTATCTTTTCCCCTGTATCTTCGAGGCTCACACTTTCAACCTACATGTAGAAAATGAAGGTTAGTGGTCAGATGCAACTGTAGGAAGGATAAAAGTAGCTGTCATCATGTCACAAAAGGGCTTGCTTTCATTTTGGCCCAACTGTGAAATTGCTTGAAATGAATTCTTTCTTCCACCATGAACAGACAAAGGCCCCTTAATCTCAGTGTTGGCACCTCATCTTTGCCATGATTTCAGAGACAGAAAAAGTCGTGCATTCTTAGGAATTATTGCTTCCATATACATTCAGTTGGACGTGTTTCTGAATGTGAAGCCTAAACATGTATGATTACTTCCTTCCTGGGAATCTTGGGGTATAATTTACATGTTTACATGTACTTTTGTTACAGTACTTAAATGGTTGTCCAACTGGTACTACAACATCAACATTTTGTCCAAAAACACGCATGTATTACAGAATGGTAATTTAAATACTTCAATAATATAAATACAATTATCACTGAGTAATAAATTCACCAATATGAAATAAAATTGACAACATATTGTCATAAATATCCCTACGTCTGCAGCAAAACAGAACACAGAGAATGAAGAGGGAAAAAAACACTTAAATGTACATACATTCTGCACAATTAGAGCCGAAATTGATACTTTATACAGACTTATAGTCTCTGGGGAGCAACAGAGAAACGTGTGATTTGCAGAAGATTGCATAGATGACTGACATACTGAGTACTGCTGTTTGGGAGTTAAGGTCTGCAATAAAGTTTACTTTAGTTAGAGCATCAGACTCTGGGGTAAAGTACGACCAAACCTTTGCTAGACGCTTTTTGTGGTCTGTGCATGTGAAAAACTAACAGTAAGTGTAACATCTTCATGGCAGTCGACCCAGCAGTAATTAGACCTCATTTTTGCCTCATTTCAGTGCTACTAAATTAATAGTAACTAAACACAGCATTGAAATGAGGCACTGATAGCTGCTTGGTTTTTTGATCTAGTTACTACCGTTTTTCGGTACGCTTCATCATCGGAGTGATGACGTTGCTCAAGAAATATTTACCAGCATTTCTTACCTGCAAAGGGTGAGCTTGTAGAATGAGAGTAAGCAAAAATGATTAATGATTTCTACGACAACTTTTGGTCTATGTATTTTTACTCACTACTACAGTCCGCTTGCATCAAGGACAAGTGGAGCAGTGAATCACCAGGTTCAGCAAATTGACAATGGTCTTCAAATTGTGGGTACCTTTACTTTATTTTTTACTTTTATTATACAGTGTTTAAGTTATCTTTATACGTTCAAAAAAGGATTGAGTATTAAAATGTTTATTAAACTATTACAAAAGAACATTTAATAAATCGCTTATCATTAAAAAAAAAACTGTTTAAGCCTGAAATTAATTAATTGCATTAGTTATTTCCACTGTAGAAAAAAAGGTTTTTGAAATTTTAACAATTTGAAAGTCAGCCATTGTCATATTGGCTGTGTTTTACTTTGAAGATTCCACTGTAATTGTTTGGAGACAAATCCTGTCGAGGCTATTAAGCTTGATGTTCGAGTAGATAATTTACATGTGATCCATGCAACAATTAGCAGGCTGTCTTGAGCTGCACCACCAGAGTGTCCAACTTACAAACAAAAAGACATAACGTACCAATTCACTGTATGTCATTATAAAACAGCAAACTGAGAGATCACAGGGGACAAACTCACAAAGGCAGTCTTTGACATCTCCAGTTACCTGGGAACACAATTTGTCTCATTACAGAGTGTTTACTTTCTTCTAGGATTAAAGAGATGGATTTGAAATCAATGATTGATTGCACAAACAAGTACAGTACAGTATGGTCAAGAATCCCATAATAAATACAGTAATTTACAATGCATTCAAACTGATGAGCCAAAAAAAGACTTACAGGAACATTTGTTGTATCAATGTTTTTGTTGTTTACCCCGACCTGAATCAATTGACTGACCTTCCTCACCTCAAATCTTTGTTCTGCAGCTGCTCCCACAACAAAGACCACCATTCCGTCGAAGCTTCTATAAGCCAAATATGTTTTAAGTATTGAATTAAAATAAATATAAAAGGCTTTTCTTTTCCCATTTTCTGTGCTGTGTATTGGCTTTTTTTAATCATGTACTCAGCAATGAATGTTTCATTATTAGACTGTCCCACTGCTCGAGAAATGAAGCTGTACACTGCTGCCTACTTTTCAGTAAGAAAAGCAGCTATTGGCTATCCTAGTAGTTACTAGAAGATGTCACTGTCTAATTTGCATATATTTGCATATGATTTTGTCAAATGCTGAAGGAAAAAAGCACAAACATAAGAGAGACAAAAAAGGGAGTAAAAACACCTTAATGATATTTAGAACTACAAATAAACTTCCTTCTCAGTTTGTTAATTTAAAATTGGTCATCATTTTATCAAAATAAAAAAACTAATATTTGATCACAGCCAGCACCTCTCAAAGTTCTCCCAATCACATGTTGGCTATGGAGAACATTTTTTTGAATTAGCAAAATTGAACAGCAAATAACAGATGCCTCACATTAACATGACTCAGCGTAGTTCGTGAGTAGCACACACTTCTGGTGAATACTTTATATGTACCGGTAATAGCAACTGGCATTCACAAGAAAGAGACGCAATACAGTAGGCTTATCATTTACTTACATTTACCCAAAGAATTGGGCTGGGAGGACCTGTCAACAGCACCCGCTGCTGCTCAGTGAGAATACAAATGGGAGAACAATACATACTTTCACACTACCAAAAAACTCCCTAACCAGAAGTCGCTAGATTTGTTGCGAGTGGCTTTTGAGAAAATATGTCATCAACGAGGGTTGAAATATTGCCAGATCTAGCGACAAATCACCAAGTTGACAACACTGAAATCGTATGTTGCTTTTTTTTTTAAACCAAGTTTATATCAACAATACATATCAAGACACTAGCCAGCCGTTTCAAACTCTGGACATGTTCAATATCTCCGACATCCAGTTTTGGACATTGATTGGAGGTTCTCATATGTTACTTGTGCCACCTTTACTGGGGGGTATAGAGGTGGGCTAGTAGTCCAAAACAATACAGTAGTGTTCCAAGGTAATAGTGGTCAAAATATACTTTCAAAAAAAGCCAAGAATCTAGCTCAGAAGCTACTGTTAGATATTATTACTACCTACTACTTTTAGATTCAGTACCTCAGTGCCTTTGTAGTCTAATAGCTTCTTATAGAAAGCCTTTGTGTGAAAAACACACTCACATAGCACAACTAGAATTTGTGATGGAAATCTTACAATTTCTTATAATTTCTCACATGCTCACATTTCGCAATAGACCAATTGATTAATATCGATTAATTAATTCATACAGTATGTAATACAGTACCCAGAATACGTCTTTGCACCTGATAAAGTCCTGACAATACCTGTATAACAATGCTTCTGTGGGGAGGCATTTGTGGCAGACTCTCAATGGTCTGTTTCAATTGATTACAATATACATGAAAAAAGACAAATTTGTTGCAGTTTATTTCTTCCCTCCACCGGTGCTAACATTTTCATGTCACAAACAGAATCTTTCGTGGGTCTATGGCTATATCGTGGGAACGTTAGGAGACACAAACGAATGAAAACAGGAAGATCTATCAAAATAAAAGAGCAGATACAGGAACTGACGTATAAAAGGGAACAAAGGCAAAACTGTCACGCAGACTAATGCACAGATCGTGACATGCATGTTATTATGAATGTACCTGAATGTATATGGTCACAGCCTGTAAATAAAACCTTGTTGGAGGTTTTTGGAGGTGCTTTAATAGTGCTTCTTGCAGGTGTATATGTGTCCCTTTACGTGTGTTAGTGAACTGTCTATTTGTATGTTTTTGTATCTTCAGAATGCATGAAAGTGGGAAAAATGCATTTTTCCTTTAAGGCTTACGATAGTTTGAAAATAGTTTTGCGAGTCTCATTGCTGAACGCAGCATCGATTTTAAATGTTTAAAGGTTTGGGAACGTCAGCTGGCCGGATTGGAAGACGTCAAGACTTCAAGTCTAGTGTGACTATCTAGCATAAAACTAAAAGCAAAATGGGCATCAGAAATTAAAACTAGGTCATCGAGTGTGTATTTATGTCCTACAAGTCGTACCAAAATAGACTTAGCAAAAAAAAAAACACTGCATTAATTGACATTTTTATTGTCATTTGTGGGGTCGATCAAAAAAAAAGTCTCTGAAGATTTTAAATTTTGTGTACGAGGCTTCAAGTGACACACCACTATTTTGAGTTTTATTTGCCACATGCTTATTAATTATCAGTTAAGATTAGTGTAGTGCAGGACTTTGGAGGTTAGCAGTGGAATAATTAGAATTTTGATGATGATGCAAAGGTGAGGAACACATTGTGAAGAAACAGTCTGTCATGTATGTCAGGGTGTGTAGCGGCTGTGCAGAAAAAGAGGGAATAAGCGGATAGGCTCTTGGTTATATGCTTGGCCTTTCAGGAGGTAAAATGGGTCTGAACATGATCGGGGTTGAAATGTTGGCTATATAATTAGTTTTGCGTAACCATCCGTAGATTTCTGCATTATATATATTTTTTCTTCACTTTTGAGCGTGTGGTCTAACCTTGACCTTGGAGACTGAATGATTTTGGTTTCCCCTTGTTTTAACACCAGTGCCTCCACAGTAATAATAATTACTCCATGAGTTTCTTTAGGTCAGTTGATGATGAAGTTGACTTCTATGCCTGTTGATAAGGTAAATCTGCGTGTGACATATAGTCTAAGTAGTGATGGAATATTTCAAAGAAATGTATTCATAATTTATGTAAAAATCTATGTAAACAGAAATGTATTCCAAATTTGGAAATAGCTCTCCAATGAAATGTTTTTAGTGGCTGTATATGACATGTTTATGACTATACAAAAACTGTACCTGCCTTGCACGACTTTTTCAAGCCTGTTAAACCTTGGTTAGCCGCTGTTTCTCTGGGGGAATTGTTTTGGTATTCTTCTTCATCTCTCGCTGACAGTCTTGGAATAGCCGTCACCGGGCGAATAACCCCAGGCTTTGTCTGGAAAGCAGAAATGATGAAAATCATTACTTATGACTACATGATTCCACATCATTTAAGTTTAGCTTTTGATTAAATGTGCTGACTGAATACCTTGTACCTTTTTAGAGTCCATCATCTTTCTTTTGACACCGTCTGATGGCTGCAAGCTGCTTACAGACGCCTTATTAGACCATGTCAAAAAAATATGTATAAGTACATATTAACTTGGCTGAAAGGCAATTATCCAAGTATCCAAGTCCAAACTAACTGGAATGAAATGTTTTTTTAATTAGAAATATTTCCTCAAGTATATAGAATGTGTATCAAGAAGGACCTGTCCACACATTCATCCATCCATTTTCTCTACCGGTTATCCTCATTAGGGTCATGGGTATGCTGGTGCCTATCCCATCTGACATTGGCCGGGAGGCAGGGTACACCCTGGACTGGCCTGTCCACACAGTTTTACCTTTTTCATTCACCTTTTTGTTTCCGCTTTTTATCAGTAGGGAAAAGGTGTTCTGGGTCCCCTATATTAACCGTATGTTTTAAAAAAAAGGCTTCCAGACTGAGAAAATCTGAATCTGTTGCCTTGTTGTTGCTCTGTGGATAAGCACTTTCTGGGATGGCTTGTGTACTGCTGCCAGAAAGCCAACATAATATCTGAATATTCCAACTGCCCTGACTCCCAGTCGACATTCTCCTGATTTTTTTGGCTTATACTGAAAGTAGTTCCACTTTGACATCAGTTCAAACAAGACGGACCAGCGACTAACAACAGGTCTTCTTGTGGTTCTATGTGGTTCTGTCTGTACTGCTGTAGTATTTATGGTTTTGACAGAAGCTTTCAATACAATTAATCACAACCACCTTTATTTCAAAATTAGAAGGTATGGAATCAGAGTTATGTGAAAGCAAAGCATCTGTAAAGCGACGTGCATGCACAGAAGCACGACATCACTCGCATTTCCGTGTGTTTACAGAATGAAAGACTGCTGCAGCTTGTGCTCCAGTGATGTACCATTTAGTATACCATTTAGTTCATTTCTGATTCAATACTGGGTAAAATTCAGGCTGCTGAGAGCTGCTTACCGTATACACCGTATAAAAATCATTTTCGAATAAGAAGAATTTTTACATCGGTGAGTACCTTCAATCAAGTCTTGCACGATAAACCATGTCCTGAAAAGTCCTGAACTACTGTGTACAACAAATGCATTACTACACTAAGTCTTCATTCCTCTGTGAGTAAATTGTCTGTCTGTTTTATTTGCCAATGCTACGTCTAATCAGTATCACATTGATTACCAGCTCTTCATTTTTTGGAGTTTGAATTTCCATGTGGGCATCTCTGTGGGTTTTCTCCGGGTACTCCGCTTTCCTCCCGCTTTCCAAAAATGCATGTTAGGTTAATTGGCCACTCTAAATTTTCCATAGGTATAATTTAAGTATGAATGATTGCTTTTCTATATGTGGCGTGTGACTGGCTGGCGACCAGTCCAGGGTGTACCCCACCTCTCGTAAGTCAGCTGGGATAGGGTCCAGCATACTCTGCGACCCTAGTGAGGATAAGCGGTTAAAAAGATGGATGGATTGCATTCTCTTGTGAGCGCATTTTCTAAACCCACCCACAATCCATATATGTTCTGTTCTGTTTTTATTATTATTTATTATGACTGCTATAGAAATTATTTACTGTGATAGGAACTTTGACAACTATTTTATCACATAGTTACATTACCTTTCCTTATGTAAGCTGACATCAGCAATCACCTGTATGGATGACTGGCTTACTAAATCATGCCATTTACTAAATTCTAAAAAAAACTGTCTGCATGTTATTTTTGAAACGAGTAGCAGCAGAGTCTAATTTACATGTTTTTTTGAAAGGAGATGAGTTGCAGTTTGTACAAAATTTAAATATCTAGGTGTTACTTTGGATTTTACTTTATCTTTTCAAAAACACGTAAAAAATATATCCAAAATTGTTAACTTTAATATTTGAAATTTTAGGCAAATTAGAACTTCATTGCCAGAGAATGCTGCTAAAATGTTTGTTCATTCCATGATTTTTTTCTCATATTGAATATTGTATTACCAATTGGTCATTAACAAGTTTGAAAACTTTAAAATTAATTGAATCGCTTTTTAAAAAATATTTAAAGGTGTTCGATAGAAAATCTTTCCATTTCCATCATTGTCTTATTCTGCAGAAATACAATATTCTTAGTTTTGAGAATTTTAGAACATTTAAATTGGCGCGTTCTATTAATAGGGTTTTAAATGGACTGGCTCCACCACCTTTGGGTGAGTTTATTAAAATGAAATCCACCATGAGTGGTAAAGTAACAAGAGCCTCTACGAGAGGTGATTGTGTAATTCCTTACAGACGCACAACCTTCAGCCAACAGGTGTTATCAGTCAAAGGTACAGAAATTTGGAATAACATTCCAGTTGCTATAAGAGACTCTACTACCATTATTTCATTTAAAATCAATCTGAAACAATGGCTTAGGAGGAAACAGATCTGTGACCGTTAATTTAGAATCCTTTGTTTCTATAGAGTTGATGTATGTATTGTTGTACGTTCTTATTGTGTTTTATTGTTTTATTTTACTGTTTATATAGTGTCATTGTTTTGTTTTGTTTGTTTTTTCTCTTCTTTCACCTGCCAGGGACTACAGATGTAAAGTAGCCTTTGGATCATTCTGGCATATTTACACGTAAGTGTTCATCAATATGCATTGTCCCTTTTTAAATAAATAAATCTAAATCTAAAAAATCTAAAAAATATATTTTAAACTGCAAAGAGTATATTTGGAATACAGGAAGTGAACAAATGTATTGCAGTTGATGTAAAACAGAGCTGGGGGTAGGATTACATAAGCTTTGCGTCTTCCTACTTCTTTTGGACATGTGGAATGGTATTTGAATGGTATTGTGTGATGTACTCCAATGTAACTTGTATGCATGTTCATTTAATTAAAACGTTACCACTGCCATATATATCTGATATGTATCTGCAGTCGGAACGTCTGGTATATCCGACCTATACAATGTCAAAAAGTGACAAACGTCATAATTGACTGCCAAAATAGACAGGAGCAAAAAGAAATGGTGTATGAGGAAGCATTATCAAAGATGAAAAGCAAGATGTTTTGGAACTGATTAATCACATCAATGTCACAGAACTCCTGGCTCCAACTCCTCACCCACATGCTCTTCAAAACAAATTTTAACAAAAGTGCCCCAAAAACTGCCATAGCCAAAATTCTTGCCCTCTTTGTTTCTTAACCCCTTAAGCGGTCTGATCCCTGCCTCCATGATACCAGCTCATCAAAATGTCTGATCCCCTTGTTTTTCTTTCCTCATCTCTTATACAAACCCAGCCATAATCATCGTCACTTACAGCGAAATCTTGGACACCACTGCTGCCTATTCCCGCGTTGTTGCTACATTCCCACTACCGCTCTCACCATTAGCGGTGTTTTGACAACCCACCACATCGGCTGCTGCCATCCCAAACTTGGTTATGCAAAGCATCGGCAAATGTACTGTATAGGCGGCTTGTGGACTGACTGGTCTATAAAGGCCTACACATAAAACCACGGCCACAAATGTTGCTAAGAATATAGTTACAGATGTCCCCCATCTCCTGGTGTAAAGTATTAACTACATTAGACACATTTTTGCGGAAATGGCTTGTTAAATTCAGCAATGTTGCTTGTCGCAATTTTGCAACTTGTGTGACATGTTTGGTGCTCATGCATGTGACTTCCTGGATGCATTGCATTCACACTACACACAAATAAATATCCCGCTGCAATTGTGGATATAGTACCCTATTTTATTTACAGCCTGTCACACATTCAAGTATCTACCCAATTTTGTACTTGCTGCACAGCTATAAGGTCATGCTGATGTGGATTGTGTTTGCCTTTTTTTAAAATTAATTCATTTATTTGTGTTAGCACACTTTTATTCCATATCTTCATTTTCTTGCTGGTTAAATTACTGCATTTTTTAAATTCAACAAGTCTTCAATCAGGCCGCAGGGTGAATGAGTGGGTAGCATGTTGGCCTCACAGTCAGGAGGTTCAGGGTTCCAATCTCTGTTGGGCATCTCTGTGTGGAGTTTGCATGTTCTCCCCGTGCGTGTGTGGGTTTTCTACGGGTACTCCGGTTTCCTCCCACATTCCAAAAACATGCATGTTAGGTTAATTGGCGAGTCTAAATTGGCCATTAGAGTGTGAATGTGAATGCTTTTTGTCTGCCCTGCGATTGACTGGCGACCAGTCCAGGGTGTACCCCGCCTCCCGCCCAAATTCAGCTGGGATAGGCTCCAGCACCCCCGCGACCCTAATGAGGATAAGCGGTATAGAAAATGGATAGATGGTCTTCAATCAGGGTCTCCACAAGTGAGTGTAGAGTATGTGGATACTTGCAAGTATGATGAGCTCTTGCATACTATAAACACTGCAGTCTCAGCTCTGTGCTGTGAATAACAGGCTAAACTATTCACTAAATAGGCTGTTTCTTTCATTAAAAACATACGGTTTATAGTGGAATGGGACTAAAATCCTAAATCGAGACCGCACCAAATTGTGCATCTTCATAGATACAGTACATGTCCTCTTTATATGCCTGTATTTTGTCATTCAAGATTCTTACATTGTTGAATGATTAATGTAGCTAATTATCTGCTAATTTATATCTTGTGATGTTGACTATAGAGGATAAAAAGATTCTCACTCAAAATGGTATTAGTTAACAAAAACATGCTCTTTAAAAGATCTTCAAAATGTGCTAATTTACTTACATATTTGGTTTCACGTCCCAATGGTTTGGATGACTTGTTCTGCATACAAAAAGAAAGGAAATACTGTGTTGAAACATGATACAAATTGTTACAAATTCCACCTTCTGGGAAAATGAAAATAATATATAATTAATATAATTAATTTGTCTGGAATATATGCAGCACTTATTTCTGCAAAGCGAGTACCTTCTCACACACACGTGTCGATAATTCTCCAAAAGTAGAGTACAACTGTTATGATTTTGGCGCAGCTGTGCCAAAGGTTGTTGTCTCACTGGGGAAACTATTTGTAGTGCACATGTTCAATTTTATTGTCCAGCCTAATATCAAATGACTGAAAATATTTACTTATCATCTTGGAAATTAAATGTTTTGTACCCCCTCCATTTTGTTAGCGTACCACCGATCTAAGGTGATCAATTTCACACGTGTCACACGGAGTTTGTAATGCCACCACAGAAGGGTTCCAGTGATGGCAAAGACAAATACAGTGAAACCGTGATGATGAGTTGACCAAAACAAGCTGCGAGATCAACGGGCAACACCACCTTTGTTATTCAAGTTATTTCTTGAATAATAGTGTTTCTCATCGTCTTTATTATATGCTGGTCTTTGGCTCCATTTTTTATCATTTTGCAGCCGTGAACAAATGAAAAGGGGAGACATCAGGTGAGAAACACTATTGAATTAAAAAAATAACTTATGGCAAAACACAAAAATAGTGTCCATGTTTAACAACCATGTCTTCAGTGTAAAAGAAACCTTCAATGTTAATTTATTCCTTTGATTAATCATTTGGGTGGTGGGACTCGTGTCACAGGGTGGGCAGAGCTACTCAGCCGTACTCAACCGGCGGAGTGGTTCTGCCCATGGTGTCACGCAGTTTCAGCTCCTCAATTTTAACTGCCTACACACACACATCTCACACCTCATAACACTCTTAGTTGGGTGGACGGGCAAGGATTAGAGGGTCCTATTACACCCCTGTTTTCTTGGACGCCCCCTAGGGCGGGGGGCGGTTGGGGGGAGTGGTTGTTTCAGCTCCGGATCTCAGTCGGCAGTAGTGCTGGGAGGTGTGCCTGCGTGCGTGGGTGTGCGCGTGCGTGTGGGTGTGTGTGCATAGGGCTGTGGCTGTGGGATTCCCGGCGGCCGGGTATGGTGGTATGGCCCCGTGTCTCGAGGGAGCTCGCGGTGGTGCTGCTCGCTGCATTGAGGGAGTGGCACATCCAGGTGCATATGTGAAAATGTAGGTGTGTGGGTGTATGCATGTTGGCATGTGTGAGTGGGGGAACAGGGTTTGGTGTGGGTACTGGGGCTGGGGTGTGTGAGCACTGGGGGTGGGGTGGATGGGGCACTGTTGAGGGGGGGGGGGAGAGGTTTTGGTAGGGGGGGGGGGGGGGGGGGGGGGGGGGGGGGGGGGGGGGGGGGGGTAAACCCATGGGCCCTCTACGGGCGCCTGCCTCTGGCGTCGGGGAAAGCGATGGACCGCGGCAGTTGTGTCTGGGGCGGCCTGGAGCTCACGGGTTGTTGAATAAGGCCCCTGCTTTGGGGGTTGGGTGGTTCTGGTCCCGGGGGCTGAGGACGGTTGTCCTGCTAGCCCGAAGCTGCCCGCCCCCCGGCGGGTGTTCCGGTGGTTGGCGCCCATGCCCCCCCTGTGGCCCTTGCTCGGTTCCCGAGTGGCGTCCGGCCGGGTCTCCCTTGCACCTCTTCGGAGTGGACTCGCGGTTGCCTCTTGAGGGGGCGGGGTCGGGCCTTCCCCTCTGTGGAAAGCCTGCTGGGGGGCTGTGCTCTGGCGTCTTCGTAGCCGGACCCTCCCTCTCTTTTGGAGGGAGTGTGATTTGGGATGCATGGCTGTGTTCACCACGAACATCTCCTCATTCTCTGTTTCACTCTGATGCAGTTATCCTGTCACTGCAGAGTAATGTAGATTTAATGTAGATTTGTTGCACGTGTCCTCTGGATGGTCATTGCTCAAGACGTTCTGTTTCTTTACTCATTGTTTTTCTTGTATGTTTATCATTATTAGTACATGTGTATGTATGTATGTATGTATGTATGTATGTATCTATATGTGTGTATACATATATATGCACACTGTATGTGTGTGTATGTATGTATGTACTGCACGGATATGTGTGTGTGCACAGTATGTGTATGTATACGTGTACGAATTTGTGTATGTGTATATGTATGTATGTGTATATATATATATATATATATATAT
>QODF01000040.1:1960793-2008486 GCA_024372805.1 Oostethus manadensis
AAGTCACGAACAGTACCTCTGGACTGGCAGACCAGGGTGGTGGTCCCCATTTTTTAAAAGGGTGGCCGGAGGATGTGTTCCAACTATAGGGGGATCACACTCCTCAGCCTCCCTGGGAAAGTCTACTCTAGGGTGCTGGAGAGAAGGGTACAACCGTTAGTCGAACCTCGGCTACAAGAGCAGCAATGTGGTTTTCGTCCTGGTCGCGGAACACTGGACCAGCTCTTACAAGGGTACTGGAGGGTATGTGGGAGTTTGCCCAACCGGTCTACATGTGCTTTGTGGACTTGGAGAAGGCATTCGACCATGTCCCTTGCGGTGTCCTGTGGGGGGTGCTCCGGGAGTACGGGATTGGTGGCCCGCTACTACGTGCCATTCGGTCCTTGTACAATCGAAGCAGGAGTCTGGTTCGCATTGCCAGCAGTAAGTCGAGCTTGTTTCCATTCTGATTTCCTCTGGAAATCTTTGATTCTGGCAATACCAAACAATGGCAAGCTCCGCTTCTTTCAATTCCTGCAGAGACAAGTAGTGCTCTCTCCCTTTGATTGACTTCAGACTGGTTCTGGACTCTCCTCCTCCACCCTTTTGTTCTCCTTTAGAAATGCCTCTCTTTTTCTGGGTCAGCCTTAGCAAGATCCGCCGGAAACTCAACAACCAGGTTTACAGAAATCTTTAGTCGATGCCAGTCAGAAAAGTGGATGATCAAATGATCCGTAGGAGTGCAGGATTTTTTTACAACAGCAATAACGACTCCCTCTTCTGGGACATCCATACCAAAGGTGTTGTCCAAGACTGACACAAGTCATTCTTTTTCAGATTTTGATAGAAACTTTGGACCCTCAAACCATCTGTTGTCCTGCAGCAGGTCGTCTACTTTCAGCCTCCTAGATGGCACATCGACTGGATTCTCTTTGGTATTCACAAAACGCCACTGGAACACTCCAGATGTTTCTCTAATAGTCGAAATTCGATTGGCCACAAAAGTATGGAAGCGCTTGTCCTCATTGCATATGTACTTCAGAATGGAAGTGCTGTCTGTCCAAAACACTTATGGTTTCAACTGCAACTGCAACTCAGACTTCAACATCAGATCCATCCTGGCGGCCAACACTGCAGCTGTTAATTCCAGCCGAGGAATGGTAACACTCTTCAATGGTGTAAATCATGCGTTCCAGAAAAGAAAGGAAACTTCTGGTTTCCCATTCTGATATAGGTTACAACACCAAATCCATTTTCCAACTGCATCATCCAACTACATCATCAGAAAATTCATGTAGTTGAGCAGAAATTAGTAATCCAAAATTCTGTGGCTTGATGCATCTCTTAACCTCATATACAGACAGTTTCTCCAAATCCATCAGCCAGTTTGCCCAACGTCCCTTGAAGTCATCTGACAGAACGTCATACCATCCGCAGCTTCTCCTACACAGCTCTTGCAACAGCATCTTAGCTGTTAAGGTGACTGGTGCCGACAACCCTAATGGGTCATAAACAGAGCTGATGACTGACAACACTCCTCTCCTCGTATATGGCTGTACTTTTACTGCCACCCGAAACTTAAAGGAGTCTGTCTCCATACACCACTCTAACCCAAGAACTCTTTCAATGGGAAGCTGATCACGGTCCAAGTCCAAAGTCTCCCACTCTTTAGCACGGTGCTCCTTTGTCACTGTCTGCAAGACTTTTCTGCTGTTGCTGACCCATTTTGTTAGTGTAAATCCTACTCTGCTGCAAATATCTGTCAGAGCCTCCACCATATCAACAGCTTCTTGCTCCGACGGCATGCATTTCAAACAATCGTCGACATAAAAGTTTCTCTTTATTGTGTCCATCACAGTTGGAGCAAACTCAGGGGAGTTGTCTTCTGCCACTTTTTAAAAGTGCATAACTAGCACAACTTGGGGATGACACAGCACCAAAGGAATGTAACATTTTTAGCTTCCTGCAGAGGTCCATTCACTACCCATCCCAAAACAGTCTTTATTGCAAATGGGTCAATGCCAATGTTTATTACATCCCATGGTTCAAGCAACTGCATTAGTACCAATCAGTAAATCGACATTGGCCTTTAAAATTGGAATTTGAACACCTGAAAGATAAGGCCACTGTGAAAGCTCCTCTTTAGTTATCATGTTGTGTTTGCTCACCGGCATCTCCTTTTGCGTGAGAACCTCAGGGAGTTAATAGAAAAGGTTCCCCTCCACACTGGCCACTTCCAAACCCTCAAGTGCTTCAGTAGAAATGACTTTCTGCTGACCCGTCGTGGTTGGAAGCAAATTCTATTTCTTGCCTGAGACATTCAGTTGTCGCACAAGACGCTCTGAACAAAAGGTGGCAGGGTCTAGAAAGGCATAAGTATGAATGATCTTGTCTCCTTTGGTGGATTTGACTTGTACCAGCAAACCTGACAAACAACATCACTTATTTCGGCCCCTGTATGACCACACATTTCGGTAGAAGCCATGAGAATGGTTGAGGCCTCTTTCCGTGGAGACTGTACAATGTCCATGCCCTCCTCTTTCCTGCGATTTACATGCAACACAGTTGGATGTTTGCCTTCACAAGTCCCACAAATCATTTGTTCTTTGCAGTCCTTGTTTTGTGTCCCTTGCTCAAGCAACCAAAGCAAAGACCACTTTTCTTCAGCAAACAGATCTTCTCCTCATGCTGCATTGCTTTGAACTTTGAACAATTTTCCAAAATGTGAGCATCATTACAGCATTCACACATGTAAGATTCATCTAAATGATGGCTTAAAGTGACTGGTTCATTAGATGTGGTCATAGCTGTAGCACTTGTGGCAAAAGCTGTACCTCTGCTAAATGATGATTTCACAGTGCCTTTATTGGGTCCTCTTATTAGACTTGAGGTTGTATCTTGCATATCTCCAAAGAATGGATCAGACAATATTTTTGTTTGTCTTTCCAGAAATTCCACAAGATCCTTAAACCTAGCTCTATGTTTATTTTTTGTCCAAAATATCGTAAGCCTTTGGCAGTTACATCCATACTGTGTTGTTGTCCAATCGACCACAACCATCAGTATGACAGAATAGACAGAAAGACTGTTACTTCCTTCCGGTAGCATGTTGGAAAGATATGGGAAAACCCCTTAAATGTTCCTCAATGTACCTTTAACACCATCTAGCGACCAATCAAAGTAATTAAAACTCAAGCAATCCAGACACACATAACACAGTAAATGCACAAAAAAGTTGTGCATTTACGAAAAGCCAGTCATTACCACACAAAGGAGCACCTTCGGGTATGAGGCATTCCCCCTGTAGGATCTCCACATAGCCAGTTGCCGTTTGATGCCCCTGCACAACCTGAAGCTCCATTGTTCCATTGAAGGGAAAAGCACTTCTTTTGCTTCATCCTTAAATAAAGGTCACCTGATTGACACCTGTTGTGATAAATGACCTCAGTAATTGAACTCCACACAGCTTTTATTTTGAACAGACCTCTTACACAAATGCACACTCAGAAGAGTGCAAATCATGAATGTTACAGCTGTTGTTTGGATGTTGTTATGATGCTACTTCACCTACTGGTAAATATTTGCCAATATAATTTCTACCCAAAACAATGATTGATCATTATTCATGTTGGACTGCTATAATTTTGAACACAGTGGGGTGTTTTTCTCATCAAATTTCTGCACACAAAAGGGTGAAAATTTGGTAAAAGATGCACACTAGCAGTGTTTCCTGTGGCAAATAGTACCGCGTTTCATCCCATGAGTATGACTGACGTATGATTTCTTGCATAGCTCAATGTGTTCTACAAAACACCCATTGTAACTTCTAGTTACTGATCGTTTGCAAAATAAACACTTCTTAGAGATAAATCTTTCAAGTGAACGAGCCTTCATTTTTTTCATCTTTTTTGTCTGTTAAAGCAGTAGTTCTCAATTATTTGCACTAATAGGGAACGTGTGCCTGGTTTAGACCATCAGAGACAGGTTAGTTTTACCCTACTGATGATGTGCTGTATAGTGTATGTGCGTATAATTGATAATATTTTTATTACATTGAATTTCACTTAAAAGTACAAGTAATCAAAATGGCCCAAAAGCAATTTTAGAAAATTATGAAATCTTCTTACGGAACCATTCAAACAAATTAACTCCCAACATGCATTGGCAAAAAGTCACGTAATCTTACTGATATATCACAAATCCCAAATAGCTTCAATTAACATTTTGTTTAATCAGGTTGTTTATATGAGACATTGCACCCCAACTCTCAAACTTCATTTGAACACAATGGGCAGTCTTTGCCCCCTTCATACCTTCCCCATTTGCCTCGTTTGTTTACAGACCGGTGACTGGGGGAGAGGTCTACAGAACCCCTTAAGCAGTTGGAAACTGACAAATCTGCAGGTCCAGACTGTCTTTTTTCTTCTTTCTTTTTTCTTAAACCTTCAAAACATTGTGTAACTGCACCACTGACCTATGTTTTTAATCTGATTCTTTCAAACAATATTCATCTTTGCTGAAAGGAGGAGACTCGGCTAATCTCAATAAGCACATGCTGATATCAAAGTTAGGTATTCTTGCAAAAGACTTTGAGAGAATGGTTGCTGCACAGCTTCAAACACGAGGTTCATAATATTTTATCAAACAACCATTCTGGTTTCCAAAAACAACGCAGTACAATAACTGCTGCAGTTACATTTGTTAAAGACATCATTGAGTCCCTTGTTTGTAAAATGTTCTGCACAATGCTTATTTAGTCCAGTCTAGTCTTTGGCACTGTTGATCGTGACATATTTGTCACGATCCGTGTTTTGTATGCGTGACAGTTTGATTTAGTTTCAAGTTAGTATGCCTGTGTTGTTATTGTTTTCCTTATTTCATGTTTTTCCCTGCCTTTGCTGAGTTTTCACCTCTTGTAATTACGCGTACCTGTTTCTCGTTTTGTTTCTTGCTATTTATGTTCAGGTGTGCGGGCCAGTCGGCGTCGGCTCATTGTTGCTTCTATGTGGCTAGTGGTTGCTGTCTTTTTGGTTTTCCTCTTGCTGTTAAGTTCTGCCGCTGCTTCGCAGCATCTTTAATAAAGATTCCTCCTACCTTACCTGCTTAGCGTCCAGCGCTCTGCATCCACGGAGTCGTTACACCATGCCCAGAAGACCAGACTGTGACAATATTGTTTATATCGGCTTTCTAAAATTGAGCTATCTGGCACTGCTGTCCAGGTCACTCTTGTAAAAGAGATTTTTAATCCCAATGAGGTTAATGGGGTTAAATAAGGGCTCTCCCCTGACAGTTCATCAGTACCACCCCCCCCCCCCCATCCCTACCCTTACTTGTTTTTGATATATAATTATTTTTTGTTTTAATCTGTTCCATGCTGAGCATATATATAAAGACAATGTAAACAATAAACATTGAATACAATTACAGATAGTTGTACATTACACATTTATTTTACATGTATTTTGGTAAGAAATCATCTTAAGTAAAAAAAAAAAATCCAGAAAGTGCAGAGCCAAAAGAGCTGAACTTCCCATCACTAATAACTTCAGGGTGTTTTTGCCAAATCGCCACAGAATTAGGTACACACCTTTGGAGTACTGACAAGCACATGCCTATTAAATTTGATCAAGACTTGATGACAAACATGGCCACCATCAAGCAAAAGCAGAGGGAACTAATTGCCCAAAAGTCATTGACCATTTTCGTAACGCTTATGAAATATTGAGGAGATCTAAACATGAATGCTGCTATCACATCTCCCAAATCATTTTCACCACATCTCATAGTGGGCACCACAGATGGCATTTAGAGAACACCCCACCATACTCAAAGATGCATATCTAACCTGTCCTTTGCGATGGTTTGCATAATTTAGAAATGAGTCTGAAATTAGGTTCTGTCTCTTCTGGTTCTGTATGTAGTAATAGCCAGACAAGCAGCTATTGTCTTTCTGAAGCCAGACAGAAGTGAAATGATTACATGCTTCTACATCCCTCTCTCAAAAATATACTCTAAAGCAGTACCTCTCATGGCCCCATACTGAAAAAAACAAAGCATGTGGGGGCCCCTTTTACATTTTCTAAACCAAAGGTCCGGAACCTTTGTTTCCGCTAAATTTTTGATAGAGCAATAAATTATTTTAATATTGAGTACAACTAAATGTTAAACTTTATTATTTACTATTACAACTTTTACTCAACCTACTGTAAAAATACTGATACTGCATTACTTTTACTTTTATTTATCATAATATTACAACTGTTAAAAAATAAATAAATTTCTCTCTTGATACTATGACTGTATTCTCCAATATTTTGTCTTTTTTCTTGTAAAATGATTGCTCTTTCTTCCATTTCTATCACATATAAATGGTTGACAGTTGTTTAAAAGCTTTACGATCATTTAGAGTTTTGACATGTTAAAATGAACACCATCATCCCGATCTCTAGAAGGGATGCTGATAAGGCTGACTATCTGTAATCTTCTTGTGAATGCGGTTGGCTGTCAAGATTTCTGTGTCCCTTCTTTTGGCATCAATTTGTTGTGATTGTTGACAAATTAATTAATAAAAATAATAAATATTAAAAAGACATTTTTTGAAATAACCTACCTGCAAAATGTTGGTAGTTGATATCTTGGGAGATGTTTTGCTCTAAAACAGTTTAAGAACAAAAACAATGACATATGTAATCAAGAAATTCTCTAAAGACGTAGCACAAAACTATTGTTAGAATGACCGGAACTCACTGGTGGAATGGGATTTGCCAATATCTCGTCAATGGCTGCATAGAGCTCCTCAGACTGCTGCCGGAGCTGAGCAGGTGAGCACATCTGAAAAGGCGCACAAAACCATTGACCTTATTGCACAATAATGCAGAATCCATTATAAAAATGTTCAGTGATGTCGGCGCTAATACCTCAGCATGGGTGTCTCCATCACCTTTGTCACTCGCGATAACTCTTTTCAAAGTGTCCTCTCTTTCTACTTGTTCATCTATGACCTGTGAAAGTAAAGCACCGTGGGAAGCATTGGTGTTTCCGTCCACTTGTACAATGATTCATGATTTTGCCTCTGCAGGTCACCCACATGGTTTTAAGTAAAACTAGTGACCATTTCAAAGGTCACTGACTTTGCCTTTAAAGGCACCAAGACAAGTGAAGGTGGCTGCTGGTAAAGACCTGGCAAGAAGTTGTTGAGTAGTTACTACCTCCTCTGTCTGCATAAAAGCAGTGTTTGGAACATACTTTGGTACTATACGCTCGTGAGCATCAGTTGAACAGTATTGAACTGGATAAAGTCGTTTGTTGCTATAAAAAAAAAAAAAGACAACAATTGTTGTGTTCTAAAATTTTTGACCGGTAGTGTGTAGGTGTACAAATCATTTTTTTTCTCTAAATTTAGTAGTCCTACACATCAGAAATGACGGTAGTTAGCAAAGAACGACAGCCAACCACTGATGACGACAGACAGACTGAGCTGGGAGACAATGACATTCAGCTACGGTTTCCAGTTCACGGCATGTTTACGATACGGGTGAGCCGGAATACTCGTTTCAGACAAGTATCCATTACAGATAATGAATTTTTGCAGAGTACAGGCATGAAACCAGTACAGCTCATCATTATCCATAATCGTGATGAAAGAAAATCTTCACTGAGTAACTACTTCTGTATTCATTCTTCCAATCTGTGACTGTCCAGTCACACACAGTGACCGCCCATCCCTGGGACAGACTGCTACAGCCAGAGAGAGAGGAGCCATGCCCTTCACTCCCATCACTGGATGTTTGCATGAATCACCAAAGTCACACAGATGATTAAAAAAATAATTAAATACGTCTTTACAGATCACTTACACACACACACACAATTTGAATCCAAATTTGAGGCTAGGTTAACCAAAATAATCAAGCTTAGAGCTCCCACATCTGTGACTGACGGATAGATTGTTAAATGAGCGCCTTTATTTTAAATGTATGTATAGTGGTGAAGTTTTTTTTTTATATATAAACCTACTCTCTGTTGAGTGGTAGGGCTGCACACACTTTTTTTGGGGGGGGGGGTTAAGCCTCGCCTGTGGCATCTCAACTTCTGGATCTAAATGAAATTCCTGCTGTCAAGAATCGAATAAGAATCCAATGTCACATTGTCCAACAACCCACAGCATAATGAGATGCGTTCAAGAAATTACAGATGAGTGCGTGTACCTGCTGATCCAAAAGAAGGCTGTTTGTGGGAATTGCAGCCAGAGATTTGTAGCTCAACTTAATCTTGTGAGGCTTCATTATGCAGAGAGAGAGCAAGAGAAAGAGAAGACACACATGAATATAAATTCATTCACATTTCCCCAAATGGTTGCTTCAGTTAGTCACGTTTTCTCTAAACCTTCCAGTTATTCGGTCACAAGCCAAATACTGAAGTGTGTTTGCTTTTTGTGTGTAGGAAATCACAGAACAATAAAAAGCTATTTAATGATCATTTATTTAAAATTGAAGTTCTAAAGATGCGTCCGTGCAGATGATTTGTCTCTCAAAGCATTGATGTTACATTTCCACCTTTTCTACTGTTTCACAAAACCTCTTATTGTATGGTAAAGTAATGCTCGTAACACAACACACTGCAACTTAATAACAAAAGTACTTCATGCAAGTGTCCTCCACAGCCGTCATTTCACGTCATGTGAGGACATCCTACATGTGGCGTCCTCAGCGGTTTGAGCTCAGAAGAAGAAAAATTGTATAGTCATTAGACAAATGATCAATGACTTATGGCCGGTTAGTTGCTAGTCCTGTCCATGCCCTTGCAAAGACATTTTGGTTGACAGCAGCCATGTTTTTCAATCAGTTTTCCTCAATGTTTTCAAACATTTACTTGTTAGTCCCCTAAAGATGGGTACCAGCTTTCAGCCCGTTTCAGAGAAACACCCAAAAGTTACAGTGGATGTTATGTAGAGCACACTGAGTTAAGTAAATCTGACTGTGGAGATTTAATAACAGCGACACCTTGTGGTGAATTCTTCAGAAAAATGATGGCAGTGGCAACTCAGCATAGCCACACAGCATGTTGCATGACAAATTTTCACCCTTTTGTGTGCAGCAGTCCAGGAGTAAATAAGTCGCTAAGCACTGATGTGTGGACAAAACAAAGCCGATCTGATCACTTAAACAAATCACAGTGAGGAAAAGAGTAGATCAAGTGTGAAAACGGCACTTAGATGTTTCTGTTGTCATTTATTCATGTATCAAAACTGACTGCTTATATTTGTAAAGGCAGAATTGTCCGTGCCTGGAGCTCTATAAACTGTTTTGGCTGGTGAGTGCATGTCTGCATATCAAGAATGAGCAAGTGATGTCAAAGAACGGCATGTAACAGTGAGCGTGTTCAATAATATCCTCAGTTTGAAGCGGCGCACGTGTTAAGCAGTGTGGCTACCTTGCTTTTTTTACCCTGCCTGTCACTGTAGTCTGATATTCCACTCCCCGGTCTTGAGGGCGGCGTGGAGCGGAGGAAGTAGGAAGGCGACGGCGTGAGCTCTCGAGGAGAGGGCGTAGGCGTTGGAGAGCTGATGGGCGAGGTCCAGCCAGAAAAAGCTTTGGGTGTGTAGCGGGAAGGCATCAGATTGTATGCTTTGGGGAAACCTTGTGGTGAGTTGCACCTCCCTGCCAAGGAAGGAGGGAGAGGTGGCGTGGCGGTGCCAACTGAGCGGGAATGTGGCGGAGAAGACTGGGAAGGATATGGAGGAGGGAAGCGCAGCTGTTCAGAAAGCCAGCAAAGCTTTGACAGAGAGGAATTTGGCTGTCTGCTCTGATGTTTTGTTGGTTGATGAAAAGCTGTTGAAGGAGTGATTGATTTGTCAAGGTTTGGGTCATTTTTACTCCTGAGATACATGTGAGCAAAGCTGGCCTTCACCTCCGAGGGCTTTCGCTCATAAGACTGATGCAGTGTTGGACTTCTGAGTTTTGAGCATGAGCGTTGTGGTGGTTCTATGGGCAGTGTCAGAGACGAAGGTGAAATAACCTGCTCCCATCTTGGCACACCTCTCGGCCGAATCGGCTCTGAGCATCTTTTAATTTGAGTGTGAGGCCTGCTGTGCCCATTAGGGAGCTCAGGTGGGGGTGCAGTAAGTGGCCTATTAGGCTCACTGTGAGCACAACTTTGACTATCTATAGATGTAGATGAGGAGAAGAGAGATGAAAACTCCAAGGGAATAGAGGCAACACTGGAAGCTGCTGAGCATGCGTTGCAGAAAGTGAGGGTCACGGGGTTAACAGGCCAGCAGGGGGTGTAAGGCCTCTGCAGGGACGCAGACAGCACAGGCAGACGACCTTTTCTTAGGATTGCTGTCAGGAGAGAGAGTCTGGTGAGAGGAGGACGATGCCGGGGAGGAGGGGACTGTGGACAGATAGAAGAAGCCAGGCTGTCACAGGAGGAGAAACAGGACTCATGGAGGTGAACCAGACTGGAGCCTGGGGCAAGATTGTGCTTTCGGATCTGAACCACAGTGGGGGAGAAGATGCCAGAGCGGACTGAGGAACAGGGGGAAACAGTGCGGCTTAAAGATCCTGGAGAGGCTAGAGAGGGAAGCCAGTTTTTGTTTTTATCCCAGCTATCTGACAGGATGGATTCTCTGGATGAAGATGGCGTGTGGAACGCGTGTGCCGAGTAAGTGGGGCTCGCCGTTCTGTGATCCAAGCCAGGCAGCTTATCAGCAGAGAAACTTGAGCTAACCTCAACTCGTCCAGAGGAATCATGACCCCACTGCCGGGAATGGCCCTTGGGTTTACTAGCAGTTGTTTCCATGGAGGCAGCGCTGCTGTGTTTGGGTGTATTTTCAGACTGGCCACCCAATGACATGGAGGTTTGGAAGACATTCACATTGTCCAACACAGGTTGTGGCTGACAAAAAAAGGGGTTTGACATTTGATTTAGTTAGCGCTGAGACGTCATTTTCAGATCAAATTCAGACATTTTTGGTTCAACAGTTGACTCCCTTTATATCTCATTACTACAGAAAGTACCATGACTGGTGATCATGACACATCTTATGCGTCTCAGTCATGCAGAATTAAACTGTCAAGCCTGCAATTTCATATAACTTCATGCAAGGATTCCCTGAAGCATGTAAGTACAGCTGAGACAATTCCGATTACTGTAACAGAGTTCACATACCTCAACATTTGTCTTCGTTTGGATTCCTTCTCCTCCGCCCTCCACCGAATCCTTGATATGGACAATTTCCGCTTTTAAAATCTCCCCGTCTGACATAAGCTTGGCAGTTGTCTTCTCATGAGAGTTCTGACAGGAGAACGGCAAAGTGGAAGTGGGAGAGTGAAACATGAGAGAGCCTGAGGTGAACTTCAGGGAGCTCGGGGGGAGTGTGCTTGGTGTCAGCGCACCACATGTCCAGAACATAATAATTCACATGTAGACACACATGTCATGCTGACGCTGGTGCGCGGTGTCCTCACTGTGCATAAATTAGTAGCTTGAATACATTTGAAACATCGGCAATAGCGTTTGTGTCATTTCATTGAAATCCATAACCGAACAAAATTGTAACCAAACAAATGTAACTCTTTAAGAAGAGTACAGGTTATATTTACCTTGGAGGCAAAAGAAATCCATAATCCAGTGAATGATCATTCACAATGACACATCAGCATTAAAGTGACATGTAGTGTGCTTCACCAAAGGTCAACCACTTACAATTGACAATTTGTTTACAAACGTCGTCAAGTAAACACCAAGCTTTTCAGGCTTACTGAAGTTGCATAGCATATAATTAAAAACATTGACAGCTGACCTCTGTAGAAGGTTAACATTCCCTTCATTGGATATCAAGGCCAAGATGCTGAAGATAATGAAACATTTGTTCCATGCTTCATATAAGCAGCCAGTTCCTCCTGTTCCTGCTGGGATGGTAGAGGACAAGGCCACGAACCAAGACACGAAACAGTTACAGCCACTGCAAAAGGTGTCAAATGAAATCAGATCAAAGGTTGTAATGTAAGGTGATAATCATGTTGTCAATCAATTGGGGTAAGACAATGAGTGAGGCCGTCCTACTTTATGTCAGACCTCATATCTTGGAGATTTCTCAGTAGCATTGAAGTGGATCCATTACCTCTGAAGCCATACTGATCTTTATTAAGTAGGTTGTGCTTTTCTATAAATTTATTCCACCTCATATCAAAAACTTTTTCAAGGATTTTTGAAAACCAAAAAAGAAGTGAAATGGGTCTATAATTAGTAAAATTATGCTAATTTCCATTTTGGACAACTGGGAAAACTTTGGCAATCTTCATTTTCCATGGAACATTGGTGCAGCAACAGGTTACAGATATGTGTCAAGCAGTGGCGATTGCTCTGAGACTGAAAGGGAAACTTGGCTTTCCCTCAAAAGTCATACAAAAGTAGAGAAATATGCACTACTGTTTGTATATTTCATTGATTAAATGTGCACTAGAATGCCTTCATTTTTTGTTAAGAATCAGCTACTTATCACAGGTAACTAAAACTTTCTTCTCACTCATCCCCGCGGCACCACAGCGCTTTTTTTACAGTGGAATTTACATTTAAATAAATAAACACAATTATCATGTAGGCCAAAAAAAAGAGCTCCCCCTCCTTGAATGACCAGCAGCCTCCAGGGGTTTCAAGGGTATAAATATATTACTTACGATCTTTTTTTTATCAGCACCATGTCAATGGCGTCAGTTGTGATAGGCTCCAGCATACCCCTGACACCCTAATGAAGACTAAGCGGCATAGAAAATGAATTTTAAAAAGTAAACAAATAAAATAGCACAAACATAAAAGGTGGCTAATTTATCTGTGTGCTGCAATAATAATTGTAATTTAATTGATTGTAAAAAAGCTGCATTTCATGATATGTGCTGCTTCATGTTTGTAAAGTTTTCACATGAACAGCATCATACATCATAAATATCATAGTGTAATAGGATGTGCTGCAAAACATGTATATAACCTAATATTGGGTTATTTTGATCAAGTCTCAAGTCTCAATTATTTTCTGTCATGCCCCCACTGAAGGACAGTAATGCTTTTGTATTACACCCCCCTTACACTTGAGACTTGCAAAACACTGACTTCTCCCGTCTCTGGAAGCCAGTAAGACTTTCATGTAATTAACACATTTTCATTTGTTTCTGTTTGTTTTGTTTGTAAGCATAGCTCGTCATATGGACAAATTTATTTTATACAGTTTAATTCATTGTGTGTATTTAAAAAAAAATGGATGCAGTCATTGAGTAAGTACTAGAAAAACAAAAACAGTTGCTATTTTAACAGGAAAATCTGAATGCAACTACAATATTAACCCTAAAATGATGTCAAGGAATAATAAATATGAAATAATGTGTAATAATTATTTCTATCCTCCTGAGAAAGTCTCTTCCTATAAGTTATTTTGTTCTTTTTTTTCTTTCCTGCTTCCTGCTTCTGATATTTGTCCTCCCACGGTCATGCAAATTAGGATCCTAAATATAGGCATGACACTATTTCAAGGCAACCCTTCATTTCCAAAACAACCACACAAGTTGCAGTGCTGTCTTTTTTGACACACAATAATGGAACAAATGAAAGGCCGGTAGGGTGATATTTGTTTCCTGGGAAACTATCCATAAATGTGGCAGTTTAAATCAATCATATCATAACACACAGTCTGTTGAACGGAAAGCCGCTCCATTTAGGCCTTAAATACATCACCAGCTTTTTCCACTCTGCCTGTAAAAGCCAAATTGTTTTTATTTATCCTAGTCACTGTTGTGTTTAAACAGCACTGACACAGAATGATGACAAAGTCAACATAATAATTTTCAAACATTCTGTGCTGAAACAATGGCCGGATGGTACTTGTAGAAATGATTGTGTCTGACAATAATTTTTTGTTACACCACACGCTGTCTTTGACGTTCCCTCCATCTAATGGAATGACCGGATTATAGGATGGTATTTTTTTTTTATCTAAATAAAAGTTTTTAGAAAGATGTGTCATCCCATATTGAAGATTCAGCGATTAAGGCTGAATCTCAATTCCCAATTATTATACCCATGACCCCTAAATCCCAGTTCTCCTTAAATCAAGAGTTAAGGGGTAAATGCTAAGGAGTGGACAGCCCTAGAAACCTGTGTGGTCGGAGTAGGCAGAGTTTATTCAGATATCACACTCCAGTGGCAGAGCTGAGATTGAAAGAAGCATAAACATGTAAGTAATTAAGCATAATTATTGATGTTCACAGTAATATCACTCTTGTTTTATTAAATATTCAGTCATATTAACCATGTTTTGAATTATTAGCTGTCTCGAGTAATAACCTAGACGGCTAACACGGATACCTAACTTCACTGCAAGCTGCTGCATTTCATAAATGATTAAATAATGATTAGATAGCAACCACATTAGCCTGTTAACTTGACCCCTAGCCATGTTTCAAAATACTTCCTCTCCAGTACATCATGATAATGAAAATGGTTTATTGGTAACTATAAAACACCTGAAATGCACTGTATATAAAAGCTTGGACTTTTCCGCTTTAAAATTTGTTGTATATTTTGAAAAGTGAGGTTTTTCTTATGCCTCTTAATTTCCCGGGGAACAAAGGGCCGAAATATAATATTGTATACATATATTGTATAATTCATAATAATGTATGTGCAAGTATTAGTATGTTCAGGCTTTGTTCAACCCATGCTGAACAGGTAATGCACTATTACTGCATTAGGGAACTATGACCAAACCATTGAAGAGTAGATGTGATAAAGCCAACAAAAAGTATCGCTTAGTTATCATGAAGTACTGTGTCTTAGAAAAGCATTTTAGTAACGCACCTCATAGTTTAGATTTATGCGGAGCGTGCGCTCTCCCACTACGTGCATGCAAATGCCTGTCTGAAGGAACAGATGTACTGATCAAATATTTTAATGAGTGTAACAGTGGTACAATACCCTTCCCTGTGGAATCCCCGTTACAAACAAATTGTAAACATTTTTGTCTGCAAACATACAAAGGCTGTACCTAATCCTTGGAACTGATTGGACCAAATGTTATCACTTCCTGTAACTTTGGGATATTTTTTCAAGATTGAAGTGCATTATACACTGCCTGGCCAAAAAAAGTTGCCACCTGGATTCAACTAAGCAAGTAGGTACGAGGTTGCTGCAGTTGGTCGGGTCTAGATTCAGGCACACTATGTGAGGTCAGCGGACTACCTGAATATACTGAATGAGCATCAATGGATTTTTTTCTTCCCTGATTGCACGCGCACATTCCAAGATGACAATTCCAGGAATTATTGGGCTCAAATTGTGATAGAATGGTTCAACGAGCATGAGACATCATTTTCACACATGGAGTCCAGACCTTAACCCCATTGAGAATGTTTGGGATGTGCTGGAGAAGGCTCAGCGCAGCGGTCAGACTCTACCATCATCAATGCAAGATCTTCTTGAAAAATGAATGCAACACTGGATGGAAATAAATCTTGTGACATAGCAGAAGCTTATGGAAATGCCACAGCGAATGCGTGCCATAATAAAAGCTAAAGGCGCTCCAACCAAATATTAGAGTGTATGACCTTATTTTGGTGGTGACTTTTTTTTGGCCAGATAGTGTAAAAGTCTATGACATTTTCTTCCCTGGCTATAATGCAATTGAACAGCGCATATGTGGAAGGGCACCAGTATCAGAGCATAAGCTGTAGAAATGAGCAAAAAGTTGGCAAATAAACAATGTGAAAATAATCTAAAAATGAGTGTTATGTCTCACATTCATCCATGGTGTGCATTAATGAACAGGCAATGCTCACTTTGCAAGCTAAATTGAGGGGGTATTCCAACTTGTGCATCAGCATTCTACTTAATATGGAATGCTGTAGGTCACAAATTAAACTCAAGGTCAGAGGGCCAGATGTGGTCCACATTTTAAGAGGTGTATCGAAACCCTGG
This sequence comes from Oostethus manadensis, assembly GCA_024372805.1. Lineage (NCBI taxonomy): Eukaryota > Metazoa > Chordata > Actinopteri > Syngnathiformes > Syngnathidae > Oostethus > Oostethus manadensis. The sequence goes on from QODF01000040.1 coordinate 1,976,739, forward strand.
GAATAATGTGTGTCAATTATGCACTTCACCCTTTTCCTTTTAAATCTATTTGTTTTTTCATTTTAGCAGAAAAATTGCACTGCATGCAGTTCTTCTAAAGTTGAATACTCTCTGATCATGCAACAAAATATTCCCAGCATTTATTGATATCAAAACTAAATAATTAATTGTCACCCTTTCCTTTTGAGAATCTCTCTTCACTTCCCCTTTCAAAGCAAGTTATCCATCATTATGCTAGTAAAAATACAATAATCAAATGCATGGATAAATGTGTAATCATATCGCAAAGTTATATTATTCATATATATACTCATATACATTGACAGTGACAAGCAACAGTGTGAGAGCAGCCAAAACTGTGCTGTGGCCCTCAATGAAAATGAGTTTGACACATTTAGGTGGTCCCAGCAGGGAGTGCTGAGAAGCGAGTGATGTCCACCACCACCCACTGAAAAAATCTTTGAAGTCAAACACTATATCCGGCACAAACTGACGTTAGACATCAAAGGCAATCGGCTAAACATAGGCACCAGTCGCTATGGTACTGGTGCTGGTCTCACACCTAATAGCACATTAACCTTATCAACACAGCTGGGGCTTGGCTGCAAACTGTTTGGCAAGGTAACATATGGCCATGTCAAGTTCCTTGTTGCATTTTCCTGCTTTCAGTTTCAAGCTCAGTTTGTACACTACAGATGAATAAACAGTTATCAGTTTGTCAATGCTATTTCAAATAGGGGGGGGCACAAAAACATGTTTGTCCCCTGGGGGGCATGACAGAAAATAACTGAAAAACCACTGGTGTAGGTGCAAAAGATTACATCGAGACCGACCCCTCGCCATCACTTGACCAAGAAGTGAGCTGTGACGATAAGATAACATAATATCTGAATATTTCCACTGATATAACTCATCCCAATTATCCTCATGACATTTTGTTGTTTTATTCTTCAAAAAGACTATGGACTTAAACGCATGCGTTCACCTTGTTGGTGTGGTTCCTCTCCTCTCTCTCCCCTCCTTCCTCTATACTCTTTGTACAGTAACCCTGATGTTAAATGTTGGTTTATCCATTCCATTCATCGTTCATAATTCTTTAACATTGTTTTCTGAAGGTAAAACTGTAATTATTCTTTATAAAAATTCTCCACAAATATTCTGTAATAACTATTCTCTGTAAAATTTAAAAAATTGATGTCTGAAACAGACCAAGATTTAGATTATTTCCGATGGGAAAAATGTTCATACGTTTTGGTTTTTGTTTGGCCTTGTGTGACAAAATATTCATGAAAGCTGAGGTACAACTGTATGCCTCCATTTGTTATTTATAAGGCATATTTTCAACTGACATATTGATTTTAATGCGCCTCCACATGTTTAAACATGACACACAGACGGGTTCTGCCAGGAATATACAGTAAAAAAAAAATGTTTTTAGCAATTTCAAATTAAATTATTATTGCTGTAATTTACACAACTTTGAGGTACAGTATGTACATTCAGTGCATGTTATCAATTAGAATCTGCCTACATTGAAGCCCATTTAAATGAAATGTATAATGAAAGAGAGTGATAAAACCTTTACCTGCAACTAAAATAAAACAATGCACAAGAACGTGGAAGGTTGATCTAAATGAGTCTAATATGTCATCATTTGAGAATATGCATGTTGCAAGATTTTCTGTGGACTGACACACTGATAATAATGACTAATCAGAGATGTTCTCCCTACACCAATATGGTGTAATAATGAAACAATATCAACACACGGCACACAGCGGTGATGTAATTATTCCCAATAGGCTTAAAGAAACTGTTTTTTTATACCTCTTTGGTCTCCTGGGCTTTTTCAGGTATAATACTTCCAACAGGGAACATCTCCACCAGTGGAACAAATGTGAAACCAAAAGACTGACATGGAACTCCTTGCAAAACCTGTAGGACAGACAAAGGTTTGGTCAAGCACAAACAGTGGCTGAATACAAATATGTTGAATAATTATAAATACTGTAAGGTGCTGTCAACCTTTTTTACGCTGCTGGCCAGAGGGCACTCACGTTTGAATGTACTGCAAACACCTAGGAGTGTCTTGATACTTTTTCACTTTTGATATGACACCAATATTGCAGCATTGAATACTGGGCAATAACATCAGTCCGATAGCACAAATTATACATACATTTATTACTTGTTTGGTAGCGTCGAATGTTATAAACGGGTTGATGTAGTTATATTACTCAAACAAAAAACAATAGTCAGCAACAGTAGGAATCAATTTACTTAATGCACCTGGTGCATAATTGTATCCATAAGGATTATGTAGCGATGATCGAGGTTCTCAGTGAAGCTTTTAAACCCAACATTACCAACCACCGACAAAAGTTGTCTCTCTTGCTGCTGCTGAACAGAAGTGCTGATAAAGAGCCTGGACTTGGAGTGCCAATATCGGAGATTATAGATGCAGGCCAATATAATTCGATAAAAAAAATTATTTTGCTGATATCAGACCAATATCCACTATCAATATCCTTACAGCCCTAATTATAGCCTACTCTCTTTCTGCTTTGAGTACCAAAACCATACTGACGTAACAAAAGCCAACACACTATTTACATTGTTGTCAGCTCATGATAGTAATTTGGCTAAGTTTTGCAACCTCTTAGCTCCACCGGGAGAACACCAAGGCGTTCCCAGGCCAGCTGTGCGACATAGTCCCTTCAGCATGTCCTGGGTCTTCCCAGGGGCCTTCTCCCAGCTGGGCATGCCCGAAACACCTCACCAGGGAGGCGCCCTGGAGGCATCCCGACTAGATGCCCGAGCCACCTCAACTAGCTCCTCTCGATGTGAAGGAGCAGCGGCTCTATCCGCGATCTCTGTCTTTCGGTCAAGACCCATAACTTATGACCATAGGTGAGGGTGGGAACGTAGATTGATCAGCAAAGAGAGCTTTGCCTTCCGGCTCAGCTCTCTCTTCACCACGACGGTCCGGTACAGCGACCGCATTACTGCTTACGCTGCACTGATCACGCTCCAACCGTCCCTCACTTGTGAACAAGACCCCGAGATACTTGAACTCCTCCACCTGAGTCAAGACATCACTCCTAAACCAGGGGGTACAGTCCACCCGTTTCCTACTGAGAACCATGGCCTCGGATTTAGAGGTGCTGAGTCTCATCCTCGAAGCTTCACACTCAGCTGCAAACTGCTCCAGTAAACGCTGAAGGTCACAGCCGGATGAGGCCATAAGGACCACATCGTCTGCAAATAGCAGAGACGAGATCCTAAGGTCACCAAGCTGGACACCCGCAACGCCTTTGACTGCGCCTAGAAATTCTGTCCATGAAGATTATGAACAGAATCGGTGAAATAGGTCAGCCTTGGTGGAGGCCAACGCTAACCGGAAACAAACTTGACTTACTGCTGGAAATGCGAACCAGGCTCCTGCTTCGATTGTACAAGGACCAAATGGCACGTAGTAGCGGGCCACCAATCCTGTACTCCCGGAGCACCCCCACAGGACACCGCGAGGGACACGGTCGAATGCCTTTTCCAAGTCTACAAAGCAGATGTAAACCGTTCGGGAAAACTCCCACATAGCCTCCAGTTCCCTTTGAAGGGGTGTAGAGCTGGTCCAGTGTTCCGCAACCGAGACAAAAACCACATTGCAACTTCTGTAACCAAGGTTCGACTAACAGTCATACCCTTCTCTCCAGCACCCTGGAGTAGACTTTCCCAGGGAGGCTGAGGAGTGTGATCCCCCTATAGTTGGAACACACCCTACGGTCACCCTTTTTAAAAATGGGGACCACCACCCCGTTCTGCCAGTCCAGAGGTATTGTTCCCGACTTCCATGCAATGTTGTAGAGGCGTGTCAACCTTGACAGTCCCCCAACATCCAGAGCCTTGAGGAATTCAGGGCGAAACTCGTCTAACCCCGGAGCCTTGTCGTTGGGGAGTGTTTTTTACTACCCCAATTACCTCAGCCACGGTGATAGAACTGTCCGTGTACGCATCCTCAGACTCTGCTTTCTCTACGAAGGGTATGTCAGTGGGATTGAGAAGGGCCCTAAAGTATTCCTTCCGACCAACTATATCCTCAGTCAAGGTCAGCAAGCCCACGTCCGCACTGTAAACAGTGTGAACTGGGGGCTGCTTCCCCTTTCTGAGGTGTCGGACGGTTTGCCAGAACCTCTTCGAGGCCGACCGAAAGTCGTGCTCCGTAGCCTCACCGAACTCCTCCCACACCCGAATTTTTGCCTTGACCACCGCCGAAGCCGCGTGCCGCTTGACCTGCCGGTACCTGTCAGCTCCATCGGGAGTCCTGCAAGCCATCCAGGCGTGATAGGACTCCTTCTTCAGCTTCACCTAAACCCCAGTGTCCATCATTGGGTTCAGGGCTTGCCGCCACGACTGGCACCGACCACCTTGCGGCCGCAACTACGACTGGCTGCCTCAGCAATGGAGGCACGAAATACGGTCCATTCGGACTCAATATCTCGGTACTCGGTTGAGATGCATGCGAAGCCCTGCCGGAGATTAGAGTTGAAGACTCAACGAACAGGAGACTCTGCCAGACGTTCCCATTACACCGTCACTACGCGTTTGGGTCTACCAGGTCTCTGCGGCATCCTTCCCCGCCATCTAATCCAACTCATCACCAAGTGGTGGTCAGTTGACAGCTCAGCCCCTTACTTCACCCGCGTGTCCAGAACATGCAGACGCAGGTCTGATGATACGACCACAAAGTCGATCACAGAAATGCGACCTAGGGTGTCCTGATGGCAAGTGTACTTATGGACATCCTTATGTTCAAACATGGTGTTTGTTATGGACAAACTGTGGTTCGCACAGAAGTCCAGCAACAACACACCACACAGGTTCAGATCAGGGAGGCCGTTCCTCCCAACCACGCAACTCCAAGTCACACAGTCATTGCCCACATTGAGCGTTGAAGTCTCCCAGTAGAACTATGGAGTCACCAGCTGGGGTGCTCTCCAGAACCCCTGTGATAGACTCCAAGAAGGCTGGGTACTCTGAACTGCCGTTTGGCGCGTACGCACAAACCACAGTCAGGACCCTTTCCCCAGCCAAAGGGCGTAGGGAAATAACCCGCTCCTTCACCGGGGATGACTCCAGCACAGAGGCACCAAGCCGGGGGGCTATTAATAAGCGCACACCAGCTCGCCGCCTTCCCATGCTGCAACTCCAGAGAAGAACAAGGTCCAACCCCTCTCAACAAATTTGGTTCCAGAGGCCAAAATGTGGGTTGAGGTAAGTCTGACTATATCTAGAACCAAGAACCAGATTTGGGCGCCGAAGACCAGGTCGCGCGAACACCCGCCCTCGACCACTGCCCAAATCGCATTGCACCGGACCCTTATGCTTATGTTATGATTATTCATTCATTCAATCATTCATTTTCTATGCCGCTTATCCTCATTAGGGTCGCGGGTATGCTGTAGCCTATTTTTATGCAAATCTCCAGACCCGAGCAGGAGGGGATAGAGAAAAAGAGAAACAAAGACAGGGGGAGAGTGGGGACTGGAAGGGGACAAAACAGAGAGAGACAACAACACCAGCAACAACAATTGCAAAGACAATAACAAAACAACTGTAAAGCCTTTAATTGAAATAACAAAATAATGTAATTGTACTGAAACAGTAATACGTATTAATTGTAATTGTAGCAAAAAATGATTTTTGGGTTAGTGAATAAAAGGTCAGTGAATTAAGTGCAAAAAATGTATTGATGCACTCAATCAATGCACAATTTAGCCAGGTGATTGAGAAATGGATGTAGCCTGCATGCTAACGTTTCTAATGGGATGCACACATTGCTACAACATCTTCAACAAGCTGTTAAGTCTGTGCTTGTGATTAAGGAAGATGTAGTCACCCATGCAATTCCAACTGCTTATGTAAGATATTTTTATGACACGCTTATTTACTTTACCGTTAGACATGTATCAAACAGTTCTCTTATTTTGAAGGTCGGAAGGATGTTCTGTGTGTGAGAAAGTTTCTTTACGGCTAACGAGCTAGGTGCAAAAATAAACGTGTTTCTTATCTTCTTTCACTCAGAACCTGCACGTCGTCACCAGGCATTGTAAAATGCTCCTTACATTAAAGTGCTAATACAAGACACGGAACGTGAATAGAATAAGGCTAACAAGCCAAAGGTCATACACTAATATTTGGTTGGACCGCCTTGATTACGCTGTGGCTTTGATTACGGTATGCATTTGCTGTGGCATTGTTTACATAAGCTTCTGCAATGTCACAACATTTATTTCCATCCAGTGTTGCAGTAATTTTTCACCAAGATCTTGCATTGATGATGGTAGAGTCTGACCGCTGCGCAACGCCTTCTCCAGAACATCCCAAAGATTCTCAATGGGGTTAAGGTCTGGACTCCATGTGTGAAAAGGATGTCATGCTCCCTGAACCACTCTTTCATAATTTGAGCCTGATGAATCCTGCCGTTGTTATCTTGGAATATGCCCGTGCCCTCAGGGAAGAAAAAAGTATAATTTTCTTTTAATAAACTGAAAAACCTTTGTGTTTTCACCTTTTATCAATATATGTACATGCAGCTTTTCCTTCTGAGAAAAAACTCTGATACTTTGTTGTACAAGTCTGATCACCTCCTTGTGGGTTTGGGTCATAATCTTCCAACCACCCATCCATGTGTGAAAATGATGTCTCATGCTACCTGAACCATTCTATCACAATGTGAGCCCAAACAATGCTGGCATTGTCATCTTAGAATGTGTCCGTGCAATCAAGGAAGAAAAAAATCCATTGATATCAGTATATTCAGGTAGTCAGCTGACCTCATTCTTTGAACACATTATGTTGCTGAACATAGACATGACCAACTGCAGCAACCTTGTACCTATTTGCTTAGTCAATTGATGACTTTTTTGTTGGCCAGGCGGTGTATTATCTCTGCAATCAGAAGAAACTGATATGGTAGGACTTAATATGCTAATTATTGTGACTGTAATCTGTAATCAGTGAGTTAGACATGCCATTACCACTTCCAATTAACGAAGGAAACTACACAGTAATGATTAGCATGTTATTTAGAAAACAACACTTGAGGGAAAGCAGATTAATAACCCACTAAGAGATTTCTGATCATGAGTGATGAGCATGCAAACACTTGCGCAATCATGTTTTTTCTGAGTTCTTTCTTGAATTAGATGTTTCTCACGTCATCTGTGCTTTTCTTTTGATTGTGGCCACAAAATAAGCAAAATAAAGTTTCAAGGGTCGGCATTTGATAGAGTGACAAACACAACTGAATTCAAGAAATAACACATAGCAAAACACAAAGGCGGTGCCTCACTACCACATCGTGTAACATGTCTTCAATGAAAACCTCAACTGTTGAATTACCCATTTCACTCGTTATTTGTATGCATTTAGAACTGTTTTCTGCATGTAAAACTCAGCAAAATATTTCACAAAAAGCATTTAATATGATGGCAATAAAATTGTAATATTACCAGATTTTTGTATTATTACTATGAAAGTCACAATGTTATGATTTCCTTAATAATTATAATTTAAACGGAATAAATACTTGCTAAGAAAAAAAACAAATGTTATGACAGAGAACATTTACAATTGGAATATTATGATAACAATGTGTTATATTACACTATTAAAATACGAAGCAAGTAGATGTCATGTTGTGCTGGAGCTGTTCTAGTGCCGCCTACCAGCCCACTTTTGCAGTCCACTGCTGGTGCTGCTGGGGCGGAGCCACCGGCACACACCTGGGAACAATCATGCTCATGCCTTCTTAAGCCGTGCTTGGAGACTCACCGTTTGACGGATTGTGGCATCGCCTCGCGTTGTGCTTCTTTGTGTGTTGCTAGCTTTCTGGTCACTTGCCCCATTTTATACTACAATATATTTTGTGATACTACCTACGTAGCACTTCATATGTGGGAAAAGTTAGAATCTCCACACATCCGCAATCCAGTATTCAGAGTGTTTGCGTGGCTACGTTTTTGGCTGCCTTATTCCCGCTGCCGTTGCTCGGCAGCCCTATTTGTCATTAAAAGAACACCAACTTACCCGCTTGTGGTCAGCTTTCTGCATCCTCGGGGTGGATCACCATGCCCAGATGCCGCGCACGTAACAATCTCGTTCTTTCGGTCATGACCCATGCCTCATGACCATAGGTGAGGGTGGGAACGTAGATCGATTGGTGAACAGACAGCTTTGTTTTCTCCTTACCACAAAGGTCCGGTACAGTGACCACATTACTGCTGACGCTGCACCGATCCGTCTGTTGACCTCACGCTCCAAAAGTCCCTCACTCGTGAACAAAACCCCGAGATACTTGTACGCCTCCACCTGAGGCAAGACCTCACTCCCAACCCGGAGGGTACAGTCCACCCGTTTCCAACTGAGAACCATGGCCTCAGATTTGGAGGTGCTGAGTCCCAGAAGCTTCACACTCAGCTGCAAACCGCTCCAGTAAACTACTTCATATTATGTGGGAAAAGTTAGAATCTCCACACATCCGCAATGCAGTATTCAGAGCCTCACAAATTCACAAATTGTTTTTCTTCTGAAAATATTCTATATCACATCTAATTCCCCCAAAAGACCTGATCTCAAATATTGAGCACTAAATTGCATGAGCAAACTAAAAAAAATTGCACATACCATTAGTGAGGGTGTTTCTGAATGAACAAACCCCTTCAAAAAGCAGAGATATTCTGTACTACAAAAATAACTAAGTATTAATATCTTATTTTCTTGTGGTATTTTGAATTTCTTCTCTTGGTTATGTTTGTTGTTCCAGTGTGTCCCTAACATTTCCTCTGTCTATAACATCGCTATGAGTAATAAGCTTTAGAAGTGGTAAGTGTAAACGTCTATCCTCAAATGTTCACCTCAGTTCATTTGTGGCTCGAGATTTGTCACATGAAGAGCTGGGTGTCTCGGTATAGCCAAAGACGTTAACTACAGACCAAGACAGCCCTTCCCTCCACAGTAGCTACGAAGTACAAATATAGCACAGTGTCAGATGCTCTGATGGCCGCACAGCTCCTGAGCACTTACCTCGCTAAATTATAAACAACATTAATTGGGCCCATTTGAAGGGAAAATGTAATGAAATAGTTTAATGTAATTTATACCAATGTCAGATAAATGCTGGTTAGATGCAAACCATTAGTTAAAGTGTTTTTTGTTGAGTGGGTATACAGTATATGGTATTGGAATTGCATTGTTGCGTGTTCAGGTCATAGTAAAGTTATTGAAGACCGGCAGACTCTGAGAGGAGAGCGCTACACTGTTGTCATATGAAAAGGCGTGTCTTGCCATGATGCGTATGCGTTAATTACACTAAAAAAAATTATTTTATTCATTTTCTGTACCGCTTATCCTCATCAGGGTCGCGGGTGTGCTGGAGCCTATCCCAGCTGACTTTGGACGGGAGGCGGGGTACACCCTGGACTGGTCGCCAGTCAATCGCAGGGCACATTTAGACAAACAAAGACATGCAACCAATATTTAATGAAATAGATTAGTTTCCTCCATTAGAGTGCTATTCTTGAGCCACACTAAAATGCACATCATTGCTCTGATGCAAAAGGGTCGCATGGCTTGTTACACTGACACTAACTCTAACTGCAATGGTGAACTAAACTGATCCGGGTGCAGAAACAATTCAGTGTTGCAAAGAGTTTTTCCCGTAGAGATATGGCAGGGGTGTTTAAAGTGTGGCCCAGGGGTCTTTTGCATCCCAAAACTGTTTTTTTACTGGCACGAGGCACATTCTAAAAATATGATTTAACAAGAAAACCAAAGGAAAATCAGCAAAAATTGAAAAATCAGCAGTCATTTCACAACAATGAAGTGAAAATACTGTGTGTAGACTATAAATGTAGCCCTAGGGGAATGCCAATGCAAGCACGGGTAAGGACGGGATTCAAGTGAATATTTGTGAGAGAGTTGTCATCTAGTGTATCAGTAGCGAAATGTTATTTCTCCAAGCAAAGCCTCTTACCTTGGCTAGACTCTTATTGGAGCTCCGCATCTCTGCCTGAAATGCCTCTCTCTCCCTCGCTCCCACTCAGATGCTATTTGTTATCAGGCCTCAATAAGCTGCTGTTGCGTGTTTGATCAAAGCAACATGACCACTTCTCGGCCCTGCCGCATGGAGTTTGATGTGTGGCATATCACCATGCCCTGTTCCTTTTATAGACTCTTAGGAGTCTGCTATGTGCCAGAAGATAACTGGCACATAGCAGTCAGCTCTGCGGGGCACCGCCAACAATGTTCATGCTGGAAGCTGAAAACAACACAGTGCTAGGGAGAACCTATACACTACCTGCAGGCGCACACACACACACACACAAACATTTTTTCTGAGTTTGTAGTTTTTATTAGCTGAAACTCTTACTCAGCAAAGTTACAAAGAACTGCTTGAGATATGTCAATTTGTGTTTAAGTTTCATCTTTTATGTAAAATTGCCAAAATAAAACAACTTTTACTTGATATCCTAACTTTTCAGGTACGTGTGTGTGTGTGTGCGGGGGGGGGGGTATACGTATGTGTGTGTGTATGTGTAATATATTTTTTGTTTGTTTGCATGGTGTACCCGTGCACGCGTGGGTTTTCTCCGGGTACTCCGGTTTCCTCCCACATTTCAAAAACATGCATGTTAGGTTAATTGGCCACTCTAAATTGTCCATCGATATGAATGTGACTGATTGTTTGTCTATAAGTGCCCTGCGATTGACTGGCAACCAGTCCAGGGTGTACCCCGCCTCCCGCCCAAAGCCAGCTGGGAAAGGCTCCAGCATACCCGCGACCCTAATGAGGATAAGCGGTATAGAAAATGGATGGATGGACATATATATATGTATAAGTATGTATGTAACATATATGTATATATATTACATATATACTGTATGTATATGTTTAATATAAATATTTGTATGTGTGTGTGTATGTATGAGCAAGGAGCAAGAGAATGGTGGGATACGCCAAAAAAGTCAAACAAGAACCTTTGTATTCAGTTAAGAGCTCATAGGATTGGATCTCCTCCAGGTTGCAGAAAAAATTATGAGAATAAAGTCAAAATACGGCAATAATGTCATAAGTCCAAGACAATTTACTGGAAGAAAGCTGAAATAGTTGGAAAAACAAACAGTAACGGAAAAAAATCAGCTGTAATTTTATGATAATAAAACCATATAGCAAGAAAAAAGTTGCAATTTTATGAGCATAATGATATAATAATATTATCAGGAAGGAAATAATGTCATTTAAGTTACAAAGTCGTAATATTATGAGAAACAAAACAAAATAATTTAATTTTTGGAAAATTAGGTTGGGGAGAAAGTTACAATATAATGGGGACTAAAGTCAAAACATGGGGATAAAGTTAGAATATTATGAGAAGCAATTTTAGGTATAATTAACAAAAATGGTGAAAAGTGGAAAATTAAAAAAAGCAGTTTTTACTGTAGCAAAGCTGAGATGCAGTTTATTTTTGAAGAATATATAACTTCTTAGCATTTCTACATATGTTGCTTTACAAAGTATTGTGGCCCCCATGATGCGTATTTAAAATAGCTGAAAAATAGTATAATATGAGACATTTGAAAATACAATACAAACATTGATGTGTGCAGTTGTATGCAGAGCAAAACGTCAAGGCTTTATTCTTGCATAAGTCATGACGTCTAACAATGTCATATGATATATTAAGAACGAAGTCAAATTAACTCATTTATTTGCTAGTTTATGATGTTCGTGTTGCCTAACAAGTGAGTGAAAGCAGGCCATTGGAGTGGATGTTAATCCTTGAAGTACACAACATTCTTCATTCCGGTCACAGCTGCTCTTGTCTATTTCCACTCTGCTCTTTGTGTCCGTCTGTCTGTCTACATACCGCTCCACTCACTCCTCTGCTGCATTCACAAGACTATTACTATTGTGTTAGCGACGGGAAAGCATATTTAAAGCATTTTTCTATTCTACACACCAATTAGAGGTCCCATAGAATATTATATTTAGTCTCAGAGGTCCCACAAAGATGGATTGGCAGCGTGTTGGCTAAAATCTACCCTTAATGTTAGAATCTAGATAGTTTATTAGTGTTCTTTTTAAAACCTAGTGAAAACATGTTGTTTTTGTGTGTCTGTAGCTTAATGCTATTGAGATGCGTCTGTCGAAATCTGTCTCAGAGAATGGGGCTCCAAGAATCGCTATTGTGCACTTTATCCGCTTTTTCCTTACCCACTGTCAAACGTGATAGAGGGCCAACAAGCCTGTTCTCTGTGCAGTGGTGGGCGTACACCCCCATGGCAGCCTTATTTAGCTAGGGGCAGATCATGTCAAAGAGGAAGGAGCTTTTTCATTCATGATGTTGGGCAAACCTGGAAGTGCAAAAAAGTAAAGATGATAGATTTTTCAGATACAAAAAAGCACAACTGATGCAATCTTCTTATTCTTGTACAAACAGAGTTCAGACCACAAAGGACTCTCCAGAACATAGGCTTCTCGTTCCCACTACTCTTGCACAGCATTGCTGGTAGTGCTACCTTTTTTAGAGTTAAATGAATAGTTTGGATTTTTTTGACATGAAGTTGTATGACATCCCCATCATTGGTGTAGTCCATCAACAGTGACCAGATTTGGTCAGATTTTGGTGATGAAAAACAGATCTGGTTAGTTGCTGGGGCTACATTAGTAAAGAGTTTGCCGTCTCGAAACAATATGCATTCAAAAGAGTAACACATTTGCATGACAAAAATGCCTCCTTAAAAAAAATCAAACCTTACAAATCGCGGACTTGACAGGGGCATGGTGGCTGATCATTTCTGTTTTGGTTGGCTTTAGAGCAGGGGTGGGAAAAACCTTGTGGCTCAAAGGCCCAGACAGACAGGCTATTTGAAAAAGGGTAGAGACCAAAGCAGTTAAGCAAAATGTTGTTCCTAAAGTTTTTCTTGTTTTTTTCACTTCTTAAATGTTGCCTTTTGCTATATGAAAAGAGCACCACTTTTCGGACCGACCAGACACACAGCCTTTGATGAGCTTCAGCTCTTTGTTAGCACAACACCTGCTGACAATCTTGACCACTCATTCTGTTAATTTGTTAGGAAGTATTCAGCATTCGAGATGACCAGCTGCATCTGCTGTGTGACATCTAAAGGAATTAAATAATAAGGCATTCATTCGCCTTCTGTTGCGGTAAACCGTGACGCCTTGCTGCTGTCCCAGATGGATAGTTGGGACACTCGTACGCCAAGGTGCCACTGTATATGACAATAAAAACAATACTTGCACTGTTCCAGGCTCTGCAAAATGACATGCAACCAATAAGCAGCTAAAAAGGAGGATTTGTGATAAGTACATTAAGAACACAAATGGACTCACGCAGTGTATTACTGTAAGAACACGACAAGGCATGTGCCACATTGTACATTAACTGGAAAATGTATGCAAACCGACGCAAATCTTGCTCACAATTTTTTACGTTAACTGAAAAACATGCTAACCAAGGCGTATTTTAATCAAGGTTCCTTTTGCATGTCCAGTTAAAGCGTGATTGAGATGCTGCCAACTGCTACCCAATTCTAGTAAACGCACACATTCATTAGCAGTCAGATGGGGTTTCAGTCATGTTTAAATTATTTGAACAGCTGAGCTATTTCCCGAAGAGAGATTTGCATTATAATAATGTGACTCACGTGGAACAACCAAATAATGCAATCGTAAGATGTCTTAATCTGTTTGTCCTTAACAAATAAAGACTTCTCAACATAGATTACAAATGCAGAATACAAATGGTGAGAAGGAATTCCCCAAAGCGGATCTAAATCAGTCCGGCTCTGACGCCATATCTGACATCTGAAGTCCAATACGAGAGCATGGATGATCCGTGTTGACAGCGCCGGGGGGCCTCAAGGTGACACTGCTCTACCTAAAAAGCATGCAAAGGGCACTATTATTTTCTTATTGATTTTTCCACCTGGGAAAATTAAGGTACTGTGAGTTGCTTGACTCACTCAAAAAAGGCTTGTGAGGTCTTACAAGGGCCCCACAACAGCGACCACATTGACTACATTGTTCTTTTTATCTTTCCCTTCTATTCTGACATTTCCTTGCCTGTCTGTCACTGGGCTCACCTGCCTTGTGGGTTTTCAGGCACACCCCCTGTCTTGTTTTCACTGTCTGCCATCAATTCCCTATTGCCCGCCTTTGATCGACATACTGCCATCTCCTCTCTATTCTCATTGTGTTTAGTTCCCCAGTTTCTTTGCAGCCTCCACAGGTTCCTTGTACCTTTTGCCTATCATCTTGTCATTCATCTGTTTATGTTCTTTTGTTGTTGTCTGCCTGCCAGGGTTGTACTATACTTAAACGTAAAACAAAGCTATGATTCAGTTCCTGTCTACCTTGTGTTGACTGTTTACACTCATTTGGGTCCACCCACGCCCAGCACCTGCCCCCAAATGAAGTATAAGTGCACAAACAATCAATGTTTCGTTCCAGGACTCTCTCACTCTAACCTCTGTCTCTCTGTGCTCTAATGTCGGGGGTTGCGCAGCTTGGTGGTAATTTTCTCCGGCTTAACACCGTGCGCAGCCAATTTGCTAGACCGTGGGCCGCCGCAATGGGTGTGGCGGCGCAGCATGGGGGAGGTGCCGACTGATTCAGCCTGCCGTAGTGACAGTTTCATACCAAAAGGCTTTGCTGAAGATGCGCTGAAAGCTTGCCGGCTCCAACCTGGTCTACTCTCAGCACAAAGCAAAGCGCAGCCGGTCGAGTGGTAATTGGCTGACAGGCGCACACAACCCCACAGGCCGGTTTACACAATGTCAGGCACATTTGAATGCATTTAATAATCAAAACAACCACTGTTTAAAGTAACTATCTGAATCAGTACATATCTTTTGATCTATATTGACTGTCCCGTCTGCCGCATCGTCTCCACCACCTCATCTGTCCCCAAATCACCGCCCCCCTTCTCCTCCTCCTCCTCATCGGTGACCATGGATGTGGTCAATTGTAAATAAACGGTTAATCCAACGTATTGACATTTTTGATTGTGTAACCATGAATTGCAAAAATTATCATAATGAATTGGGTAATACAAGTTCATCTCACATGCAAACACAAGTGATAAGGCCCAGACCACCAGCTTGGCAATGCCTTCTTTCGCCATCATTGAACCACTTTTTTCATGGGGAAACGGTCCACAGTAAGTCAGGGCGAACCTGCTTTATGATACTCCTCCCAGGCCACTTTTGCATCATCAGCCAGTGGAGGTCTGCTTGTCATATATATGGCCACTGCAAGCTTGGACCTCTAGGACCAAAACATCACTCTCCGTCTTTGAGAACTTTGGCCGTCTTCTGCTGTCTTCATCCATATTCAACAAACCTTGCAATTCGCTTCGCCAGCGGTGCATTTAAAGGTGGGGATAGGAGCACATTTGATTGGTGAAGATTTGACCCGTCTGTGTAAAACCCAGTCACCCCTTCTCTTCTCCCTCTTTGCCACTTGCGCCGGTAGGAGGGACGGAGGCGTACTTACGCCAGGGTGCACCTGGCACGAGATCGCAAAATGCACCTAAAACACGCCCACTGGCGAGGCACAAGTGATGGTGCGCTTTGCTTGCGCCTGGTTTACGAAATTAGAGACCTCAATTTCAATCCAACCAGTTGAATCTGAGTCTCCACACTCCACACTCCAACCCCACACTGAGTTACAGGTTTCCATTTGCCTCTGTCGCCAAGTTGGTTTTCTTTAATGCATGAGAAGGCTGGTCCTGCTCCATGTGTCAAATGCCTTGAGATACAGTGGAATCGCGGTTTTCTTACGCCCCAGTTTTTGTCAAATTATTACAAAAAATTAGGGCTGTTAAAGTGTTATCAACGCATTAACGTTTTCTTTGACAACACTTTTTTTTTTCAATTAACATGCGCACATCTTCGGCCCTCACGTTAGTTTAAAGAGCCGCGGCGGTGTACAGTTGAGTGGAAATGGAGAAAGTAAAAAGTATTTTGAATAGTAAATTTGGCTTCAAAGTCCTGGCAGTCCTGGCAGGTGGCACTCTCCACACGACCAGACTTTGTTGAGTCACAAATGCCAGAGAGAAGGTATTTTGTCATTTATACAGTGGAAATGAGGATAAGCGGTATAGAAATGCATACCTTGGCATACAAGTGTTTTTTCATTGTGGGCCATCTCTCGACTGATTTGTTTTTTGCTTTGAAATGGAAGCTAAAATTTGGGTTACGAGCTGCTAGTTATCGGCAGACATAGCCAAGGACAGCTATTTGTGGGGCTCGTGTCAGAGTGACAAAAATAAAACACAGCACAATAAGTTCCTCAATGAGATAGTAGTAAAGGCTTGTGAGGGAATTTATTAGCGGTATTATTAGGGGTCTTCGATATTGACTTTTTGGTCGCCACATCGAGAAACTAATTGCTGATGTTGTATCCATTAGCTTCACAACAGAAATGTGTTATTTCCACAAGAGGACGTATGTGATATTATACGCATCTATCAAAGCCATTACCCGACAGCCCTCCTTATTATAGATAAAAACGTCTATCTGCGATTAAATAAAACTATGGACATGATTAAATATTTTAATTGATTGATAGCCCTACTAAAAATGTGTCTGTTTTATTACAGCCAAACAGTGTGCCTAACAAACTACTAAAGTGCCCAAACAAAGCATAGACACATTGCTAACTTTTTCTGAAGAATGGATATTGGCTCTTTTCAAGTTGGGACACTATAGACAGATTCCGGCCTGAAAATTCTGTAAGTCTGCTTTTGGCAGCTTTATTTTACACATGCGCTCACTTTGGTGCAATCTGGCAGAACCCAATATGGATAAGTCGGAAGAAAAGGAAGACACAGAAAGATTTTGAAAATGTTTATTTACCTTGTTTCCAAACAGTGCCTGTAACTTGCAGTAAAACGGCTCAAATACAGTATAACGAAAAGTTGTTGTTTTTGTTCATTCTCGGTTACTGCTGAAGTTGTGCTGTTCTCCTCACATAGCAGTCCAGCCTTTTGAAATCATTTGGGGAAAAAAGACGTAATTTACCCTTTGACGCAGGTCAAAGGTCACACAAGTCCCCTGTGTTTATAGCTCTCCCGAGCTATGCCTGTTACATGTAGCATTAAAGTCATCAAGATTTCGAGAATTAAGTTGTAAATTGATGACAATAATGTTGTATATTTATGAGAAAAGATTGTCATATTACAAAAGTAAAAACATACTTTGCCGGGAATAGCTGGACGAAGTGGCCGAGGAGAGGGACATTTGGGCATCCTTGCTTAGGGTGCTGCCCCCGCAACCCGACCTTGGATAAGCGAAAGAAAATGGATGGATGGATGTTTGTTTTTTTCCGTGTTTTTCTTTGTTACGTGAGCAGAATCTTACCTTGCTTTTTAGACTTTGGCTGTTGCGCAAGCAGCTCATGAAAACATATTGACATTTAATGTTTTCACAGCAATGACATCTACTCATGACATCTACAGTGCAATCTTGGTTAGTGTCACTCATCCATTCCAGAAGGTCAGACTCAAACCAAAATGGCCCCTAACAGATAAGAAATTATTCCAATAAGAAATTCTGCAAATCCAATTAATTAATTAATCCAATGAATTCCAGAAAGCCAGAAATGTTAACAAAATGTTATAGTTTTACGACAATAGTTTTTCATGCAGAAAACCACTCTAAATGCATACAAATACACATACATGAAGGATGAAAGGGATAAATGAACATTCAAAACTATGCTTAAATTAATTGAAGTTGTGATTCATTAAAGACATGATTAGCTCTTAAAGTAGTTTCTCACTTCAATAACCCAAAATGGATTCCAAGTTTCAAGTGCCAGTATTTAATAAAGAAACAATATTGAACAACGAACATTTATTCCTACTTTTACCTTAACATATTGTTTATTTATCCTTTTCATTCTTCATTGATATGCCTTTAGAATTGTTTTATCCATGTAAAACTGTAAATGGAAAATTGTTAAAGTGTGTTTTGTGGCAGGTCAGATATATCCGACAGACTGAAATTTGGAAACACATTGGATTATATCTAAACACGAATGGAACCTGAGTCGCATTTGAAAAAAATCAGAATTGTACTATTCACACTGACATGAAAAAATGAGCCACAGGTCACATATGAGCAAAAACGTTGGAAATACAATCTGAATGTAGCCTGGAACAGAGCCTTTAATGTGATGTCTGCACATAGGAAACAATCAAATGTGCAAGTGAGATGAAAATCTTTCAGCCGTGCATTTATTTTATGCCAGATGCATTTTGTCTCCTGTCAAGCAGTTCATTAAAATTAAAAGCATCATTAATACAATACACTGTGGTGGTAGGGAACCGTTTCTTTTTTTACATTTGGAGCAATCTCTTCTTACTATGCAGCCTGTGCAACTTAACAACATGAAATATTACTATAGTAATATAACAAATTACTAATGCCACTTAATACTAATAGCAGCAGTTGTTCAGTTTGTCACCAATAACAAACATTGTGCAGTCAATGGTTTCAAGTCTCGATACGCTCAAGGTGGATAAAAAGCACCGTCGAAACATTCCGAGGGTACACGGTTCTCTGGAATGTCTGACTTGGGTGGGGTTTCTCTGCTGGGGCCGTGTGTCAGGAGCTCTACATCTTCATCAGAGGTAGAGGGATGAGTGAGAATTATCCGTGGGATCTGTCAAGAAATAAGAGGTCAAGTATGTTGCTAAAATACAGTAGAACAGCTGTTTTAAACAATGGGACTGCCAAGGTCAAACAGATTCCATTTGTTTTGATTTAGAAACAGTTTTTCCTGTATAGAAACTGATGGGGATTTAATTGATTATTCAAAAACATAAATGATCATCTTCTTCTTCTTCTTTTCCTTTCGGCTTATCCCTTGAGGGGTCGCCACAGCGAATCAATTGCCTCCATCTAACTCTGTCTTCTGTATCCTCTTCTCTTGCGCCAACTACCTTCATCCTCTTTCACTACATCCATAAACCTCCTCTTTGGTCTTCCTCTAGGCCTCCTGCCTGGCAATTCAAATCTCAGCAACCTTTTACCAACATATTCACTATCTCTCCTCTGGGCATGTCCGAACCATCTCAGTCTGGCCTCTCTGACTTTATCTCCCAAACCTCTAACATGTGCTGTCCCTCTGATGTGCTCATTCCTGATCCTGTCCATCCTGGTCACACCCAAAGAGAACCTCAGCATCTTCATCACTGCTACCTCCAGCTCTGCCTTGTGTCTTGTCCTCAAAGGCACTGTCTGTAAACCAAACATCATCACTGGTCTCACCACAGTTTTGTACACCTTTCCTTTCATTTTAGCTGAAACTCTTCTATCACACATCACACCCGATACTTTTCTCCACCCATTCCAGCCTGCCTGCACACGCTTTTTCACCTCTTTTCCACACTCTCCATTGCTCTGGACTGTTGACCCTAAGTACTTAAAACCCTCCACCTTCTTTATCTCTTCTCCCTGTAACCTCACTTTTCCACTTGAATCCCTCTCATTTACACACATGTACTCCGTCTTGCTGCGGCTAACCTTCATTCCTCTCCTTTTCCGGGCAAACCTCCACTTCTCAAGCTTCTCCTCCACCTCTTCCCTGCTCTCACTACATATCACAATGTCATCTGCAAACATCATAGTCCATGGAGATTCCTGTCTAACCTCGTCCGTCAGGCTGTCCATCACCATAGCAAACAAGAAGGGGCTCAGAGCTGATCCCTGATGTAGTCCCACCTTCACTCGGAACTCCTCTGTCACACCTGCAGCACACCTCACTACTGTCTTACAGTCCTCGTACATGTCCTGCACCGCTCTAACATACTTCTCTGCCACTCCAGACTTCCTCATACAATACCACAGTTCCTCTCTGGGCACCCTGTCATAAGCTTTCTCCAGATCTACAAAAACACAATGTAGGTCAAACTCTGACTTTCCCTGTACTTCTCAATCAACATCCTCAAAGCAAATACTGCATCTGTTGTACTCTTTTTTTGGCATAAAACTGTACTGCTGCTCACAAATGCGCACGTTTGCCCTTAGTCTATCTTCAACTACTCTTTCCCACAATTTCATTGTATGGCTCATCAGCTTTACTCCTCTGTAGTTGCCACAATTCAGCACATCTCCTTGGTTCTTAAAAATGGGCACCAGCACACTTCTCCTCCATTCCTCAGGGATCTTCTCATTATCTAAGATCTTGTTAAACAACCCGGTCAGGAACTCTACTTCCACCTCTCCTAGACACTTCCATACCTCCACAGGTATATCATCAGGACCAAGTGCCTTTCCATTCTTCATCCTCTTCAATGGCCTCCTCACTTCTTCCTTACTAATCTTTGCTACTTCCTGGTCCACAACAGTCACATCTTCTACTAATAGTTCTCTCTCATTTTTTTCATTCATCAACTCTTCAAAGTACTCTTTCCATCTTCCCATGACACTACTGGCCCCTGTCAATACCCTTCCATCCTTATCCTTCATCACCGTAACCTGCTGCACGTCCTTCCCATCTCTGTCCCTCTGCCTTGCCAACCTGTATAGGTCTTTTTTCCCTCCTTGCTGTCCAACCTAGCATACAAGTCATCATAAGCCCCTTGATTGGCCTTTGCCACCTTTACTTTCACCTTACGCTGCATCTCTCTGTACTCCTGTCTACTCTCTTCAGTCCTCTTAGTGTCCAACTTCTTCTTAGCTAACTTTTTACTCTGTATACACTCCTGCACCTCCTCATTCCACCACCAAGTCTCCTTATCTACTTTCTTTCCAGATGACACACCAAGTACTCCCCTACCTGTCTCCCTGATCACAGTAGCTGTAGTTGTCCAGTCATCTTTAAGGACTTCCTGGCCACCCATAGCCTTTTTCAACTCCTTCCTAAAAGTCACACCACACGTCTTTTTTTCAGCTTCCACCATTTCGTCCTCTGTTCTGCCTTTACCCTCTTCATCCTTCTCACCACTAGACTCATCCTACACACCACCATCCTATGCTGTCTGGCTACACTCTCACCTCCCACTGCTTTGCAGTCACTGAACTCCTTCAGGTTACACCTTTTACACAAGACGTAGTCTACCTGTGTGCTCCTACCGCCACTTTTATAGGTCACCCGATGTACCTGTCTCTTCTGGAAGAAAGTATTCACTACAGTCATTTCCATCCTTTTTTAAAAGTCGACCACCATCTGTCCTTTTGCATTCCTCTCCTGGATACCAAACTTGCCCATCACCTCCTCATCATCTCTGTTTCTCTCACTTCTGGGGATGTTCTGCATCACTTCATCCAGGTCGGACCAGAATTTCTCTTTCTCCTCCATCTCACATCCTACCTGTGGAGCATACCCACTAACAACATTGAACATCACACCTTCGATTTCTGGCTTCAGGCTCATCACTCTATCTGACACTCTTTTTACCACCAGGACGTTGCTAGCAAACTCCTACTTCAAAATCACCCCTACTCCATTTCTCCCTATCTACACCATGATAGAACAGCTTGAACCCTGCTCCTAAGCTTCTAGCCTTTCTACCGTTCCACCTGGTCTCCTGGACACACAATATGTCTACCTTCCTCCTCTGCATCATGTCAACTAATTCTCTACCTTTTCCTGTCATAGTTCCAACATTCAAAGTCCCAACTCTTAGTTCTAGACTCTTAGCATTCCTCTTCTCTCTCCTCCTACGGACACACCTTCCTTCTCTCCTTCTTTGACCAACAGTAATCCAATTTCCATGAGCACCCTGTCGGTGAACAGCACCGGTGGCGGGCGTTGTTAACCCGGGCCACGTCCGATCCGGTATGGAAGTCATTTATTTGATTCGCATGTTCTGGTTTGGCAAAGTTTTACTTAGGACACAACCCTCTGTATTTATCCGGGCTTGGGACCGGCACAATAAGAAACTGGCTTGTGCCCCGTTGCGGCTACATTTTAATCATAATGATAAATTAAAAAAACTAAATTTACCACTGTAAAACATATGACTACGATTAAATGATGTACAGTAATCCCTCTTTTATTGCAGTTAATTGGTTCCAGACCAGCTTGAGTATTTTCATTTCAAGTTCGAATTTTAAATTTTGTGAAGATTCCTTATTTCTAAATTGAATATTTTACTTGTTAGTGCATAGAAAGCCTGTTTACGACCTTCTAAAGACTAAGGATGAGCAAGTACACCACTATCTGTTTCAGTATCTGTACTCGGAGTGGGCGGGGCATAACCAGACGTTGGCGTGATTTAACCAAAAATGGCAGGGGCTTAAATTGGTGCATTATTTTAAGTACAGAATAGACATGGATTGAGTGAAAAGTGAATACATAAGTAGTCATCCAATGAGTATTTCCTTTCACCACAATTACTGTTGCACTGTTTCATGCTCATACTCTGCAAAAATGCATTAACAGTAACTGATTCCGTAACCAATTTGTGGCACCTTTTAGCCGTTATCCCACTACAAGATTCTTTAACAACATTTCACAATTCATAACATATATAACATTTCTTGGTTTTGCTTCAGAAACATTCTCGATTGGATTAAGGTCCGGGGATTGGGCTGGCCGGATTACTTATTTTGCACTGTTGACTCTTAAGGAGGTTCTAAATATTGGTTTGGGCATGCTTGATCTCACTGTTTCCAAGAAGCTAGTGGGAACATTGCTCCACATGGTGAAGATTACTTCACAGAGGCATCCACTCACTGGAACTGATGTCCATTTTTATAAACTTCCCTTGCCATTCATCCCCAAATGTTCTCAACTGGGTTTAGATCATGGCAACATGCAAGATGGTCAAAAAGAGTGAGGTTATTCCTCTCAAAGAAGTCCTTTATCAGGTGGGCCTTGTGAACTGCAGCATTGTCCTGTTAGAAAACGCCACAGACGAGGGCTTCCAGTTATGAGGGATGCTCCCTGCAACATCTCCACATAGACATCTGCCCTTTGACGCCCCTGCACAACCTGAAGCTCCATTGTTTCACTGAAGGAAAAAGTAACCCCGATCATGACGGTGACCCTATGTCAGGGAGGACCACAATCCGACCACAGTCAAAGAGAGAAAACTTTTTGAGATCATAACAGTGTGAATACCTTACAGAAAAATACATTGAATCTACATTTTTGCCTAGATTTTGTCTTTTAAATCCTGTGGTCTTACATTTTTGATCAGCAGATGAACAGCCTATTTAAAATGAATGCTTGTTTAATACTGGGAAATTGCTACTGGGAAATTAATAAATTTCTCACTCAAAACATTTTTCTATTACTCCCATTTTTTTCTTTTTGAAGCTCTACTTAGAATCTCATTGCGAGCCAACAGTGCAAAATGTAAATCCATGCCATTTTTTAACCGGTCTTAAACATTTTGATCAGTAGTGTACTTGATGATTCCTTTCTAGATTTATAATCAACTATGGCAACATGTAGAGTATTCAGACATTAGAAGGCAGTGTCATTCAACCACTTGGGAAATCACTTTTGATTTCTCGGTAAACCACAGTTGGTCAATGAGAAACATTGCTATATACCCATCAAATCTTACTGTCATTGTGTGTTTGTCCACATGCATTGAATCATTTCTTTTCATCAAGGGCTCTGCCTCCAGCTGAGACCACCTCAAATTGGTCTGCAAACAAAAATATAACAGGACCAAGAATGAGCACCCTGAGAAAATAACAACTTCAGTGTATTCTGTTTCCTCTCTACCCACACAACCATTCCCGTTGCAGACCACCATCTCCATCTTCTGGGGCAAAGAGTCATCCCCACCCTCCATCTTTTGCTGTGTACCCCTCTGGCCGTTGGCATCATCTTGGCTGAACGACCCCCAGTTCGTTGCACGCTGGGCATCCTGAGTGCTATCATCCAATTGCCTCGGGCGCGATGCTTCTCGCAGCACTTTCATCTTAATGCAGCTCCCAGCATTCCTCAAGGCCCTGACAGCATCCAGGTGGGTCACTCCCTGCATGCAGAAACTGTTAACCTGCATGGCAACATGAAACATTTATAAGTGGGAGACACAGGTATTGTTACACACAAATCTTTTACATTATTATCATTTCTATTTCATCATGGGAACATTTTTAATACAAGGCCAAATTGGGAATGTTTGCACTAAGTTGAAATAGATGTTTTTGCTGTTGTCAGTGAAACCATTTCACTTATTGACTGACACACTGGCAGCTTAATCTCATCTGTCCGTTAGTGCCCTCTATTGTCCAAAAAGGGAACAACACCAGTTTTCCTTAATAGCTGCATGAATGTTGATTACATTGTGGTGGAAATATTGGGTAATTGAGGATGAATAATTACAACAATTAAAAGATCCTATCTACCTCCAGTAGTCTGTCTCCAACATGGACTCCTGCTTTTTCCGAGGGCCCCCCATTAGTCACTCTGGAAATAAAAATACCCTGAAAGCACAGTGAGTGACAATCTTTCTC
Organism: Oostethus manadensis; assembly: GCA_024372805.1. Lineage (NCBI taxonomy): Eukaryota > Metazoa > Chordata > Actinopteri > Syngnathiformes > Syngnathidae > Oostethus > Oostethus manadensis. Next base: position 2,001,249 of record QODF01000040.1, read on the forward strand.
ACAGAAATGTATTTTTTCATGGTAAACAAGCCAAAGGCTACTTAAATAAATACCTTTACACAATATAAAAAGAGGTGAGGGAAAACAAATATGTTGCAGGAAATGAAACAGCTTGTGTTTGTCTTATTTACCAGCCTTTACCTCATCATGGTCTTTGTAAGGTAAAGAGCCTTTGCCACCAGCAATGCTGATACCTAGACTGTCCCTCTGGCCTGACACTTTAATCTGTAACTAAAAAAAAAAACAGAGAGATGACTTTATAGGTGTTCAAGTCAAGCAGGAATGAGAGCCTCCATCATAATGCTTCCTATGGTAACAACACAGAGATGAGTTACTCTTAATGGCACTTGGGAGGTGAGCAGTTCCTGAGGTGTCTTCTCGCCATGCAAAATGTGCGTTGGATGCCTTGTGATGGAGGAGGAGATCTTTACACTGTGGGCAGGGTCTCCATGGAGACCGCATCCTGCATTAAGAGCTTTGTGAGGCTGAAATTTCCTGCCCTCTTGAGTGGCACTTCTCCAATGGCGGAAACGACGTTGGAAGCTATCACTTGCTGTCAGCTGGCCACCGCCGTCCTGGCGATAAAGGAGAAGAAGCTTTTTTTGACACCTGACAGGAGAGATCGGTCCAATGTGTTTCATTCTCAGGTGATGGTGGAGCCGCGAGTGATTTTAAACTGGTGTGTGAAACAGATGTGCAATCACATCTATACTGTAGAGGAGATAGAACATGGCCGGGTGCACATGATGATTATCTTTCCAGAAGATGTCTCACATACTTTGGTAAGACCAACACAAAGCAACACACCTTAGCTGCTTGCTCAGTTATCTTGACATGGTGACCACACACACCATCAATGGCAGGGAGACACGCCTTAGCTTCCTTGCCGATACCAGAAAGCTCCCAGTTTTGACAGCTGGTCCTGTGGAACACGTCTGTATGACGGCTTCTGCTGTCCTGGTCAGAAGACACCACCTGTTGCTGAAGATTTGATTAATAATTAGAGATCAATGACTGGAGACCTGCTTGATTTAAAATATCTGAATGCCTCTCATGCTGCTCATTATGCCCCCTTCCCTCCCTTGCCCTCCTTGAGACTTTTATGCTTTAAGTCTCTTCTTAAAACCCACTTTTATTTTCTGGCTTTTAACTCCGCCTGGGTTTTGTGGTCCTCTTTGTCTTTTATTCTTTTCTTTTTGGTTTTGATTGATTTTACTTATCTTACTTTAAGACTTTCAACTGTCCATGGTATGAAGGTGATTAATTGGCGACCGGTCCAGGGTGTACCCGGCCTCTCGCCCAAACTCAGCTGGGATAGGCTTCAGCATACCAACCCTGAGAATAAACAGCATAGAAAATGCATGGGTGGATGGATGCCCCGACTGTGGACAGAAATATTTTTGGCATACCCCCTGAAATACTATAGAGAAACTTACTACCTATTTAACAGGTCACAAAGTGACCTGGTAACTGAAACCAGGAAAATGCAACAAAAGGAAGAGCTGTGAAGCATACACACGTATTCACGAGTCAAATTGGATGTTGAGTACAATAACTTGCATTATTGTAACGCAAGTTATTGTATTGTTATTGTACAACAATAACTCGAGAAGAGCCAGTTGAGGTGGCTCGGGCATCTAGTCCGGATGCCTCCCGGGCGCCTCCCTGGTGAGGTGTTTCGGGCATGCCCAGTCGGGAGAAGGCCCCGGGGAAGACCTAGGATCCGCTGGAGGGACTATGTCTCACAGCCTTGGTGTCCTCCTGGTGGAGCTGGAAGAGGTCGCTGGGGACTGGGAAGTCTGGACTTCCCTACTGAAGCTGCTGCCCCCGCGCCGGGACCCGGATAAGCGGAGGAAATTGGATGTTGAGTACAATAACTTTGTACAAGTTGGCGGTCACTTTGGAGATGTCATATAACATCAGTCAGTTGACGTTTAGCTCCCTTCCCGATTCACCGTTGGAAAGATTAAGTGGTGAACAAACAATTCAATAAAAGGCAAACGTAGCTTCATCTTTATTATTCACATTGCAGATAAACTTCCTCAGTGGTAAGATGCCTACATCTATAACAAATGTTATGTTCACTTGTAGCAGCTAGTTTTGTAGAGAAAAAGTTAATTGATGGTTCTGCAGTGCTTCTTCAAACCACACTATAAAATGCATGTTTTCTACACTTTAGTTTGTAAAATTCAAAATTACAAAATTGTAAAATGTGCTCATTTCTGAAACCTTTTGAATAGGTTGCCTTGACTTCAGCTGTATTTCTTTTGCATAAATGTTTTAACTTCTCTTCTATCTGTAACGTTTGCTATCAAATGCTGTATTACATCAAGTGCTTGTATAATGAACGCTAAGTAGCTACTTTGGACACTAAACACCCCATCTGAGAGCTTTCAGGGGCCCAAAATAGGTTTCTATTCATCTGCCTTTATTGTTATTGCCATATTGTAATTGAATTGTGAATTATTGAATATCAACTATTTCGAATACCAGTAGATTTGGAAACAGTGATTGTGAAATATCTGTTAGGTCAATGTATAAACTACTATACTAAATACTATGCGTATGGATGTATACACTGGTGTGAAAAGCGTTTGCCCCTTTACTGATTTTGTTTTTGTTTAATTGTCACACCTAAATGTTGCAGATTATCAAACAAATTTAAATATTAGTGATTTTCCCCTAAACCTAATAACTGGTCGGGCCACCCTTAGCAGAAACAACTGCAGTCTCTTACAGCGCTGAGGAGGAATTTTAGCCCACTCATCTTTGCAGAATTGTTGTAATTCAGCCACGTTGGACCAGCATGTCTTTATAAGGTCATGCCACAGCATATCAATAGGATTCAGGTCGGGACTTTGCCCCTCCAAAGTCTTCATTTTGTTTAAGGGTTTTTTTCAGTCATGCAGAAGTGGACTTGCTGCTATATTTTGGATCATTTCCTGCTGCAGAAACCAAGTTTGTTCCAGCTTGAGGTCACAAACAGATGGCTGGGTATTCAGGAGTTTTTGGTACACAGCAGAATGGTGGTTTCATTTATCACAACAAGTCTCGCAAGTCCTGAAGCAGCAAAACAGCCCCAAACCATCACAGTACCACCACCATATTTTACTGTTGGTATGACAATGTTTTTATGAAATGCGCCGTTTCACAGTTCAACTTGGGATCATTGAGGTGTTTTCTACCAAAACTGAGAGGAGCTTTTCAGTAGTGGTTTTCGTCTCGGAACTCTGCCATGCAGGCCGTTTTTACCCAGTGTCTTTCTTATGATGGAGTCATGAGCACTGACTTTAGTTGAGGCAAGTGAACTTGCAGTTCTTCTAATGTTGTTGTAGGGTCTTTTGTGACCTTTTGGATCAATCGCCGCTACGCTCTTGGGGTAATTTTGGTTGGCTGGCCACCAAAGTTTCACCACTGTTATATGTTTTTGCCATTTGTGGATAATGGCTTTCACTGTGGTTCACTGGAGTCTCAAAGCCGTAAAAATTGCTTTATAACTTTTTCCACTTAGGTGTGATAAACCAATGTTAAGTTATTTGTAATAGGAGGGGAATTATTTTTTCACAAGGGTCATTTAGGTTTGGATTTTTTTCTGACTGAATAATAAAAAGTTAATTTAAAATTTGCCAATATAAGGCTGATAATATTGGTGGGCCAATATTACTGGATATGCCTAATACATAAAATATGTTAGGAATGTGAGATTTCATAGTGAGATTAGATCATTTTGATTTGTAACATGCCGCACGGTGGATGACTGAGTAGCATTTTGGCCTCGCAGTCAGGAGGTTCAGGGTTCTCCATTGGGCATCTCTGTGTGGAGTTTGCATGTTCTCCCTGTGCGTGGGTGGGTTTTCTCCGGGTACTCTGATTTCCCTCCCACATTCCAAAAACATGCATGTTAGGTTAATTGGCAACTCTAAATTGTCAGTAGGTATGAATGTGAGTGTGAATGTTTATCTGCCCTGCAATTGACTGGCGACCAGTCCAGGTTGTACCCTGCCACTTGCCCGAAGTCAGCTGGGATAGGCTCCAGCATACCCGCGACCCTAATGAGGATAAGCGGTATAAATTGTCTTCACCTGGATTGTGCTTTAATAGATGTTTGTACGCTCGTAGGTCACATCAAAGCACGTACACCAAAGCAAAGTTTTGTCCGCATAACGGTTCGTATGTCGGAAAACTCGTAAGTTAATGCCCTCGTAAGTCAAGGTTCCGGTGTATACTACATATATTGTACAGTAGTGTTCAAAATAATAGCAGTCCAAGGGCAGCAAATTCTAAAAAAACAAAGAAGACTCAGCATTCATTGCACGCTCTTAAGGCTGTGCAATTCAGCAATTAGTTGAAAGGTGTGTGTTAAAAAAAATAGCAGTGTCTGCCGGTGACTTTACAAACACAAAATATTTTGTACAAACTTTTGTTTCTAGGATTTGGCAATCCTGTGAATCACTAAACTAATATTTTGTTGTATGACCACCGTTATTTATAACTGCTTCGCATCTGTGTGGTAATGAGTTAACCAACTTGTGGCACCTTTCAGCTGTTTTTCCACTCCAACATTCTTTAACAACATTCCATAATTCATTAACATTTCTTGGTTTGGCTGCAGAAACACAATTTTTTATGTCACCCCACAAGTTCTCGATTGGATTGAGGTATTGGGCTGGCCGCTCCATAACATGATTTTTGTTGGTTTGGAATCACGATTTTGCTGGTTTACTAGTGTGTTTGTGGTCACGGTCTTATTGAAACAGCCATTTTCAAGGGCATGACCTCTTCAAGTATTTTGACATATGCAAACTGATCCATGATCCCTGGTATGTGACAAATAGGCCCAACACCATAGTAGGAGAAACATGCCCATATCATGATGCTTCACTGTCTTCACTGTGTAATGTGGCTTGAATTCAGAGCTTGGAGGTCATCTCACAAACTGTCTGCGCCCCTTGGACCCAAAAAGAACAATTTTACTCTTATAAGTCCACAAAATGTTCCTCCATTTCTCTTTAGGCGGTTGATGTGTACTTTGGTAAATTGTAATCGATATCTTCTACACATGCCTTTTTTTTAACAAAGGGACTTTGCGGGGGATTCTTGTAAATTGATTAGCTTCACACAGACGTCTTCTAACTGTCACAGTACTTACAGGTAACTCCAGATCATCCAGCAGGTCTGAACACTGATGTGTGATACCGAAGAACAAACATGAAGTGAATTCTGACATACACCAACTGGAACATTGGAAACGCAAAAAGTAGCTTACCTCATCAAACTAGAACCAAAAAAACAAAACAAAAAAAATGGGATGTTGATCATTATCCAGTTCAAAAGCAGATGTTGCAAAAAAGTATAGGTGCTGTTTTTCCCCCTTTCTGGCTTGTGCCATTAATGTGATGTAGAAAGAATAAAGGAAATATGCAAGTCATATCATGCAAGTGTTGGTACATGCAGGATGGACAACATGAGCATTTCAAAAATACAAGCAAGCAGTGGGCAGGGCAGAAAATAACCAACAATAAACGTAAAGACTTTATTGATGTGCTACAAAGGAAATGTGATTAATTCATTCATTCATTTTCTATACCGCTTATCCTAGGAAATGTGATTTGTTTTTTTTAATTACAACCCATTACCGGTATGTCCCATAGCTTAAAAGTTGCTGCTAAAGAAAAAATGAATAAGAAACATTTTGTTTAGTGTTGCACTAGTTTTTATTCAATCAGTGGTTAAAAGTCATTCAGGTCTCAAGCTTCAGAGTCTTGTTAAGATCTGAATTTGTGCAGTTTGATCAGAAAATCTTTAAAAACAAATAAAACACTTTATGAACCTGGTCAGCAAATGACAAACTATGTAATGTGTCATATAATAAGTAGTGCGATTTAAAAAAATGCATTTTTAAAGCGAGGATGCGAGCCTCGTTCCCATCAACCCTGCACTGTTTATTATTCTAGATAGTACTCTTTAAAAGCAGCAAAAAATACAGCTGTTTTCTGCATCTATTTAAAAGAAAACAATGCAGTGAAGCACAGTTATGGGTCATTTGAAGGTAATTTATGAGTCATTTAAATCCAGTCTAACTTACTTAGCAACCAACGGTATGGACACATTAATAAAAAAGCCATCGTACCCAATGACATTTAAATGGACCGATAATACATGAGTGATTCAGATTTTGATCATTGCTTTTTGATTTTTTTTTTTTTTTAAGTACCAAGTTCAAAACGGAAAGAAAAATATTCTTTTAAATTTGCTATACATTTCTATTTACAACAGAGCTGCCACAAAGTATAAAAGTATTCACAAGAGACTATACAACAATCTTAAATCAGTAGATCCAAAACCTCCTGCTTTAAATGTATGCCCCCATATTCAACCAGTGTTTCAAAAATAGCTATACAACAAACATAAAACATATTTCAAAAGTTTGACTGTATTTTTGTGTAACTACCTATTGTGTGTTTTTTTAAAGAAAAAAAAGTAAAAAATATTTAAATGAGCAACTCTGAGGATTGTTGCTGTAAATTAAAAACCGGAAGGCACATCAGCCCTGGTGGGGAGGAGAAGGATAAGGCTTAAAGGCATTCTAGGGTTCAATCACAGGACGGGAAGGTCACACCGGGGGTTTGGAGGGTAAAGAAAAAAAAAGAGAGGGGTTGCTGGATATTGCAGGACAACATGGCGAGACACAGGTTTTTTTAAAAACAAGAAAGATCTAAAAAAGTAAATGTCACACAGACGTAGTGACATTATCTGCAGCATTATTGACCTCGTTTTTGTTGGAGTCCAGGCCTTTGGCGGCGTTCAGGTCATTGCGGATGTTCTCCGCAGTTTTCTTCATGGTTTTTAGCTCACCTGGGTGAGGTGTGGCACGGCGAAGTAGTGTTCCCTAAGAGGAGGAAGCAAACTTAGTATTATGTCCACAGTGCTTTTGGTTAGTGGTGCTGAGTGACCCGCGGAAGTTAAAAAAAAAATAATAATAATAATAATAAAAAACTATTGGACTCCAGCCTCTTCAGAATAGGGATGAATGGTACATTTAAATTAAAAAAATAGCTGATACACTCATACCGCCACCAATGCTTTGAAGAGATTCAAACAGCAATGTCAAAAATTACATAATGTTTAACATTGTTAAAGCTACTCTAAGTTAGTATCACACCATTAAGAATTTATCTAGTTCATATATATGTATATATGTATATATATATGTATATATATATGTACATATATGTGTA
>QODF01000040.1:2011350-2027477 GCA_024372805.1 Oostethus manadensis
ATATATATATATATATATATATAAAAACACATATCTGTATCAAGACAGATTTAACACAATTTTGGAAAAAACGGCTATATTTACATACCAAGCCAATAGTTGACAATGTAACTTTGTTATAAATAAAAGTATTTAGTAGTACTTTTTGCCCACCTTAGTCTTACCCAAGGTATATTTTATAATCTTGCCGCCTGGATATGTGAAGGACATATCATCGCTGTCCAATGAAAAGCACGTATCCCCAGGATATGTATGGTTACATGGTTCCAGTTTGCATCTTATCTGGAGCAACACGCTTATCCTGAGCTTATGCCAACACATCATTCACATTTTGTGGAAATATGGAACCACTAATAGTATTGTTGTTGTTTTTTTTAACTAATTATTAACTAATTATCAAATGTTTTTCAAGCTCCAGAATGCTGCTCCCATGTAAATGAACAGGCAAACTACATGTTATTTATCAGTCGTTAATTGAAAATGGTGTTGTGAAAATCTGTGATTTTTGAGTGTTGGGTCAAAGTCACAAACAGCAAAGCGCCGTTAGACAGATATTATATTCTATACACTTTTTTTCCTGGCAACCTAACAAAAGTAATACCTTTATTGTCTGATTCACAGGGTTGTTGAGGTAGCAGCACACAGGTAAGAACCTTCTCCCCCGAGTCAGGATCCTCGTCCGTCTGAAAGGTGAGGAGGGGCTGTGACTGGTTTTCCGAAAGCCATAAGGCCTTCAGGCGAAGCGTTGTCAAAGACAAGGGTAAGTGGGCCAGCCTGAGGACACACAGCAACTCAAAAATCACTGCTTAGCATAAACTTGTTCTGTTTTTTGGTGGGGTTTTTTTATATACCAGACGATATAAGAAGATACTATAAACAGTATATGCAAGCTGCATGTTATTTACGCTATAATGTACATTTCTCTAAAGATCTGTTTAAACCTCATTGATGGCAAATAATACCAAAAGGTCACAAATGACGGAAAGTGATCACTGATTTGCTTGAAAGGTTGTCAAGAAAAATTGCCAAAAATAGGTCTCGGTTTTCTCGTTATTACATAGCCAAACTGTGTGCACTAGTTAAGTGGCCAAACAAAGCCTCTAGCCCCTCCGTGAATCACCACCTTATCGTGGTGGAGGGGTTTGAGTGCCCGAGTGATCCTAGGAGCTATGTTGTCGGAGGCTTTATGCCCCTGCTAGGGTCTCCCAAGGCAAACAGGTTCTAGGTGACGGGCCAGACTAAGAGTGATTCAGAAGACCCTTATGAAGAAGAACAAGAGGAGTGACCGCACCTCGCCCCGACGTGGGATACCAGGGCCTCACCCTGGAGCCAGGCCTGGGTGAGGGGCTCGCAGACGAGCGCCTGGTGGCCAGGCTTTCACCCGTGGGGCCTGGCCGGGCAAGCATAAGGGTCCGGTGCATTGCGATTTGGGCAGTGGTCGAGGGCGGGTGTCCGGGCGACCTGGTCCTCGGCGGCCAAATCTGGTTCTTGGGACATGGAATGTCACTTCTCTGGTGGGGAAGGAGTCCAAGCTTGTGGAACAGGCGGAGACATTCCGACTATATATAGTCGGACTCACCTCAACCCACAGTTTGGGCTCTGGAACCTAATTCCTTGAGAGGCGCTGGACCTTGTTCTTCTCTGGAGTTGCTGCAGGGAAGAGGCGGAGAGCTGGTGTTTGCTTATTATTAGCCCCCCGGCTTGGTGCCTCTGTGTTGGAGTCATCCCCAGTGAACGAGAGGGTTATTTCCCTACGCCTTAGGGCTGGGGAAAGGGTCCTGACTGTGGTTTGTGCGTACGCGCCAAACGGCAGTTCAGAGTACCCAGCCTTCTTGGAGTCTATCAGAGGGGTTCTGGAGAGCACCCCAGCTGGTGACTCCATAGTTCTACTGGGAGACTTCAACGCCCATGTGGGCAATGACAGTGTGACTTGGAGGGGCGTGGTTGGGAGGAACGGCCTCCCTGACCTGAACCCGTGCGGTGTGTTGTTGCTGGACTTCTGTGCGAATTACAGTTTGTCCATAACAAACACCATGTTCGAACATAAGGATGTCCATAAGTGCACTTGGCACCAGGACACCCTAGGTCGCAGGTCTATGATCGACTTTGTGGTCGTATCATCAGACCTGCGTCCGCATGTTCTGGACACGCGGGTGAAGAGAGGGGCTGAGCTGTCAACTGACCACCACCTGGTGATGAGTTGGATTAGATGGCGGGGAAGGATGCCGGACAGACCTGGCAGACCCAAACGCGTAGTGAGGGTGTGCTGGGAACGTCTGGCAGAATCTCCCGTTCGTCGAGTCTTCAACTCTCATCTCCGGCAGAGCTTCGCCTGCATTTCGAGGGAGGACCGGGATATTGAGTCCGAATGGGCCGTATTCCGTGCCTCTATTGCTGAGGCAGCCAGTTGTGGTTGCGGCCGCAAGGTGGTCGGTGCCAGTCGTGGTGGCAAGCCCCGAACCCGATGGTGGACACCGGGGGTTAGGGCTGCCGTCAAGCTGAAAAAGGAGTCCTATCGAGCATGGATGGCTTGCGGGACTCCCGAAGCAGCTGACAGGTACCGGCAGGCCAAGCGGCACGCGGCTTCGGCGGTGGTCGAGGCAAAAACTCGGGTGTGGGAGGAGTTCGGTGAGGCTATGGAGCACGACTTTCGGTCGGCCTCGAAGAGGTTCTGGCAAACCGTCCGACACCTCAGAAAGGGGAAGCAGCCCCCAGTTCACACTGTTTACAGTGCGGACGGGGGCTTGCTGACCACGACTGTGGATATAGTTGGTCGGTGGAAGGAATACTTCGAGGCCCTTCTCAATCCCACTGACATGCCTTCCATAGAGGAAGCAGAGTCTGAGGATACGTACGTGGACAGTTCTATCACCGTGGCTGAGGTAATTGGGGTAGTCAAATCACTCCCCAGTGGCAAGGCTCCGGGGGTAGACGAGTTCCGCTCAGAATTTCTCAAGGCTCTGGATGTTGGAGGACTGTGTTGGTTGACACGCCTCTACAACATTGCATGGAAGTCAGGAACAGTACCTCTGGACTGGCAGACCGGGGTGGTGGTCCCCATTTTTAAAAAGGGTGACCGGAGGGTGTGTTCCAACTATAGGGGGATCACACTCCTCAGCCTTCCTGGGAAAGTCTACTCCAGGGTGCTGGAGAGAAGGGTACGACCGTTAGTCGAACCTCGGTTAGAGGAGCTGCAATGTGGTTTTCGTCCCGGTCGCGGAACACTGGACCAGCTCTACACCCTTGCAAGGGTACTCGAGGGTATGTGGGAGTTTGCCCAACCAGTCTACATGTGCTTTGTAGACCTGGAAAAGGCATTCGACCGTGTCCCTCGTGGTGTCCTGTGGGGGGTGCTCCGGGAGTACGGGATTGATGGTCCGCTTCTACGTGCCATTCGGTCCTTGTACAATCGAAGCAGGAGCCTGGTTCGCATTGCCAGCAGTAAGTCGAGCTTGTTTCCGGTGAACGTTGGCCTCCGCCAAGGCTGCCCTTTGTCACCGATTCTGTTCATAATCTTCATGGACAGAATTTCTAGGCGCAGTCAAGGTGTTGAGGGAGTCCAGCTTGGTGACCTTAGGATCTCGTCTCTGCTATTTGCAGACGATGTGGTCCTTATGGCCTCATCAGGCTGTGACCTTCAGCGTTTACTGGAGCGGTTTGCAGCTGAGTGTGAAGCTTCTGGGATGAGACTCAGCACCTCCAAATCCGAGGCCATGGTTCTCAGTCGGAAACGGGTGGACTGTACCCTCCGGGTTGGGAGTGAGGTCTTGCCTCAGGTGGAGGAGTTCAAGTATCTCGGGTTCTTGTTCACGAGTGAGGGAAGGTTGGAGCGTGAGATCGACAGACGGATCGGTGCAGCATCTGCAGTAATGCGGTCGCTGTACCGGACCGTCGTGGTGAAGAGAGAGCTGAGCCGGAAGGCAAAGCTCTCTGTTTACCGATCGATCTACGTTCCCACCCTCACCTATGGTCATGAGTTATGGGTCATGACCGAAAGAATGAGATCGCGGATACAAGCGGCGGAAATGAGTTTCCTTCGTAGGGTGGCTGGACTCACCCTAAGAGATAGGGTGAGGAGCTCGGCCATCCGGGAGGAGCTCAGAGTAGAGCCGCTGCTCCTTCACATCGAGAGGAGCCAGTTGAGGTGGCTCGGGCATCTAGTCCGGATGCCTCCCGGGCGCCTCCCTGGTGAGGTGTTTCGGGCATGCCCAGTCGGGAGAAGGCCCCCGGGAAGACCTAGGACACGCTGGAGGGACTATGTCTCACAGCTGGGCTGGGAACGCCTTGGTGTCCTCCCGGTGGAGATGGAAGAGGTCGCCGGAGACCGGGAAGTCTGGACTTCCCTACTGAAACTGATGCCCCCGCGACCCAGACCCGGATAAGCGGAAGAAAATGAATGGAATGGAATGGAACAAAGCATCTATGTGTTGTTGTTGGTAGTCTCCGTGAAAAATGGATAGTGGGTATTTTATAGTTGCGACAATCTGACAGATTCCAGGGAATCCTTTCATGATCTTTATTATGTGTGCGTGGGTGGTTCATTTGTTCATAGAAAAAACACAAAACAAAAAAAACGACTCTATCTATTTTCTTCCTCCCTCCTGTCCTGTGCGCTGGTAAGATGTTTCAGTACACTGCATATTTCTGAGTGTTAGAGTAATCTGTGCTTCTTTTAAATTTAAGACAGCTGCACAAAAAGTTGCAAGTGCCAAAACTTTGATGAAGAAGGTAAGAAACACTATAGAATTCAAGAAAGAACTTGCGGAAAAGAAAGATGATCGCATCTGTCACAATAAGACTATAATGTAAACCAGGGGTGGGCAAACTTTTTGACTCGCGGGCCGCATTGAATTAACAAAATTCAAGACTATGTATTTGATACACTGGGTGGACATACCGTTAGGAGAACACAGGCAATTGCCTGGGCCTCTGGGATTCCTAGGGCCCCCAAACATCTCATAAAAACAATTATTTTCTTTTGAGTTATTTTCTTTAAAAACCATACTACTGTTTAGTCTTAATTCAGGTGCTGAAAACTACATCAAATGCATTAATAATAATCACCCAGGAGGATTTTAATCTAGTTCAAAAAATAGAAGATTTTTCTCATATTTACACTTGTTAGAAAATGATAAATATTAATATTTCAATTCAATTTCAGGGGGGTATATAAACATGGCTGTGTAACTAGCAACTTTAGCTGACTGATAACTGTAACAGATTTCAAAACCAAGACAAAATTGGCCTAAGTAATATACTCAGATTTTGACTAGATACGCCTCTGGATACACTTACACAATTTATGCTTATATGTCTAATTCTAATTATTTCTCTTATTTTATCTATAAAAGTGTCATACAATCTGCTATATGTTTTTGTGACCCTTTTTTCAGGAGCACGTTAAACATTAAACCACATATAAAAAAGAAAGAAAATTGATTTTTTTTTTTGTTTACTGAATAAATTATGAACTACAGTATGAACAATAAAACTTTGACTGTTTAAGTGTATGGATGTTCCTCCTTTTTTACTTCCCAGAAAGTGCTTTGGGTAGGTTAAGTTGTGTGTTGACTTGAGTAGAGGTAGTTTTCCGGATCGCTGCATTTGAAAAGCTACATAAACCATCAAAAGGTTGTCTCAGATTGACTCTTCACTACTTGCATGTTGTCAGCTTGTATGTTAAATTTATATTAAACGCTATGGAAGCATTTGGCAGGCTGCACTCAAACAGCTGGTGGGCCGGATATGGCCCCCAGGGCTGTAGTTTTCCCACCTCTGATGTAAACGTTCCTAAATTAAGACAGGTTGTTAGGGGGAATGGTTTAATTGACACACAACTAAAAGTAAGCACGGCCAGTTTGTTCAATGATGACTCTACATGCTGTGTTTAATTTGGATTTACATAATTTCTTGTGGAAAAAATGTATATATTATTGTTGATGATAAAAACCAAGGTTCCACTGGAAATTACATTTAACATAGTACAAGCATCTTAAATGGGCTTATTCAATCAAGAGACTACTGACTGCTTTGACATACTAAATATTATAGACTAAAGTATGGACACCTACACAAAGTGAAAACGGGAGAAAGTATGGAGCGGGTCCCCCCTTTGGCAATTACAATATGGACTATTGACAATTAATCAAATAATGGTCTTCTCAGTCACAACAAAAGGCCACTTTAAAATTTGCAGTTTCTCTCTATACATGAAGTATATATACGGTGGTATCTTGACTTTGGAGTTTAATTTGTTCCCAGCCCTAGCAACTCAAATTACTCGTATGTCAGAAACATTTTCCCCATAAGAAATAACGTAAATGCCATTGATTGTTTCCAGTGCCCTCAAAAAAACACATCAATTTTTTGTCGTTTATATGTTTTTGAATAAGAATGATATGTCTCCACACTCTATAATGTATAACTTATTGCATAATGTATGTATTATAATAAAACATAATGAAAGGAAATGTAAATAAATAAACATGCTTTCTTAAGTGTACTTTACCTTGAAGAGTAGACAGAGATGTTGGCGGAGGTGTAGAAGAGCGGTGGAGGAGGTGAGTGAGATTTCGCATTCGTACTAATGTACAATACACTACATAATTCCATCCATCCATTTTCTATGCTGCTTATCTTCAATAGGGTCATAAACAACAACAAAACACTGTACGATGCCATTGTTGTTTCCGTGTTTGCAGTTTTAGCGCATGCGCGTCTGTACAGGGGTGGAGCTATGACGCAAGCGGGGGAGGCCGTAACTACGGAGCTACGGAGATGCTAGGGCGTCTTCAAATTTTTCAACACTGGGACCCAGTTTCAAAAGTGTTTGTTTACAGAACCTAAAAACGTCGACTTCATGTGGATGATGCGCGGGTTTGATAAAGTCATTGTGCATTTATGCCTCGGATCGTCATTGTCTGAATAGGGCTTTAATAGATGTTTGTACGCTCGTAAGTCACATGAAAGGTGATATACTAAAGCAAAATTTTGTCCGTGTAACGACTTGAATGTTGGAAAACTCCTAAGTAAATGCGCTCATAAGTCAGGGTACCACTGTATATGTATACTGTATGTATGTATGTGTGTGTATATGTATATGTATGTGTGTGTGTATATATATATATATATATATATATATGTGTGTGTGTGTGTGCGTGTGTGTGTGTGCGTGTGTATTTTCATCAATGTAGGAAAAACAAAATACAATAATTAATGAAGATACCTATTTCCAGACACGTCGAGCACGTGCAGCTCTGTGGCTTGCGACAGCTCTGACGGAATCCTAGTCAGTCGGTTCTCTCGCACACAGAAGACATTCAGGCTGCTACAACCTCCAATCTGGAGTGGACACAGACAATAGGATTTAGTGAAACCTATTAAGCCATGTTAAAGTGTAAAGACTAAGGCTGTCAAATGATTAAAACTTTTAATCATATTAATCACCGTTTTCAACTTAATTAATCATGAGTAATCACCATTTGCAACTATGTCTGAAATATGCACATTTTTACTGTATTTTATTGAACGAAATATAAAAGACATGACAGGATTATATATACTGTATTTGTACGTATTAGCAGCTCAAACTGAACTGAAAACTAAATCAAGGTAGACACCAAGTAACAAGATAAATTCACATGTTATGAGTTTATTTTGTGGGATTTCCAAGCAGACTTAAATGCGGAAAATGTTACTTCTGCGTTAAGAATTACAAAATGAGTGATAAAAAATATCCCCCTTTTTTTGTCTGTTTATACATAATAAAGAAGCTGTTGTGATGTTCATAGTGTCATCTCCTGGTAGTGACAATGAGGAAGTCCCAATTTAAAAATAAAAAACTTTTGCTAAAAACATGAATTTGTAGAATTTTATATGGTTTTTACCATATTTTTCGGACGATAAGCCGCTACTTTTTTCCTACATTTTGAACCCTCCGGCTTATGACACAATGCGGCTAAAACATTGATTGTTTTTACAACGGCGTATTAGGGCCCCATTTAAAAAGAATGTAAGATTCCAAGCTTAAAAAACGTAATATTACAAGATTTAAAGTTGTAAATTTAGGAGAAAAAAAGACAAGCTTTTATTTATAACGTGACAGCAAAACAGAGCAGTTGGTCACAACCAGCTCAACATGGGCATGCATTGTCTCACAGCTACGGTCTAATACCCCACCCCTCCACATACGGCTCCCCGGTTCGTAGCGCTCTCAGGCAATACCAATAAAATGAAGTTACACTTGTATTCCCATACAGTTAAGTTTTTATTCTCGTAATATGACGATCTTTTTTTGTAAATATACAAAATTATTGTCGCCAATTTACCACCTAATTCTAGAAATCTTGATGATTTTAATGCTTCATTAAACAAGCATTGTGGGGGCTTGTGACTCTTGACCTGGGTCAGAGATTAAATTATGACTATTATTCTCGTAAAATTACGATTTTAACTTGTTTAAATGTGCAACAAAAACTTGTTCGAACGTAATGCTTAAAACACAATCGTTTCCCATAATGCACTAGGGTTTTGGCATGCCTCCAGCATGTAGAAGACGACAATGCTAGTTTTTGAGGCGCTCAAAGAAAAATGCTGCACGTACGCAAAATATTTTATTTTTCACAACCTCATCATGGAATTGAAAAGCGACATTGAGAGCAACGGGGAGACTGAACTTGTGTGTGACGGAGATGATGTGAGAATCTTCAACTCTTCAAAGACAACCAGCGGTTAGAGCGGCACTTCCCGTGGAAGGTACCGCAGCTACCAAGTTGAAGGGTGGCCCAGACTTAAGGGAACAGGATCGGCTCGATCTCGTGGCGGAAGCCGATCTTATTCGATCTTCAAAATACAGCGAATTGACAGCTGATCCCAATCCTTAATATGGGCTCGGGATATCGCTACTAGGGACGTGTTTGTGACACGGGAGACACATACTGTATGGCAAGTGTGGCCAATTATTTTGACTCGCTGGCTGGATTGACATAACAAAATTGGCCAGGGGGGGGCCAGACCATATATTTCATACACGCACACAATTTATTCTTAGTTTATGGAACACTTTGGAAGCATCTGGCAGGCAGCATTCAAACGCCTGGCATGTGGCCCCCGGGCCGCAGTTTTCCCACCCCTGCTGTATAGTGTTGGAATTGCACTGCTGTTGATGTGTTCAGGTCAGAATAACGTTATTAAAGAGCAGCAGACTCTGTGGGGGGCTACTCTTTGCCGCCATCTAGCCATCATGTCTTTAGGAGCTTGTATTTGTATTTATTGACTGTAAGTAGTGTATTTATTGCTGCTTTAATCCTACTAGAAAACACGAGAGAAAATCTGTTCAGGGCAGTCAAGCAAATTGCCCCAAAAATGGCAATCTCGCTCTCAGTCCGGTTAAATGTCGATGAGATGTGCCAGAGAGACCTAAAATTAGGAACAATTAGGCCCGGGCTTAATGAGCCATCTGATCTGACAAGTAATCCATTAATCTGCTCAAACGCAGTGCATCGTGTTAAAAGGTTAAACATGTGTAAAACGCTTCACCAAAGCAGATTAGTCCAAAGGTAAACAATCAGCCATTAAACAAGCCAAAAAAATATCACTTCTTGCCTTGCTTGTACGCAAACTCAGTTTTCAGAGATAAATGATTCAACAGCCAATAGGACCCATACAACTAGGTCGATTGTCAAGTAGCTAGCAAAGCACACACTGATGTTGTGGACCACGATTACAAAGTGAGCAGTGATGTCATGCAATCAGAACAATGACACTGACAGCATTGTCCAGGCTAAGTGTGCCGTTACGTTGTGCTTTGCATCATTAAAACACAGGGCCATTGTACTGCAACCCTCCACTTAAAGAAGCGTCAGAGTTACACAACGCCATATGCATACACAATGCAGACACTCACATGGAGGTGAATAAGGCACAGTGATGTGCAGTAACAGTGGCATCAGAGAGAATATATGAATATTGGCAAGTAAGCAACTGAAACTCACTACAAAATCTGTCTCATTTTTTTAAAAAGATAAAAACAACAACAAATGGAAAAAAAGTATACAGTATGTTACAATGATAAAGTTAATTCATTCATTCATTCATTTTCTATACCGCTTATCCTCATTAGGGTCGCGGGGATACCCAGCAGACTTTGGGCGAGAGGCGGGGTACACCCTGGACTGGTCGCCAGCCAATCGCAGGGCACATATAGACAAACAAACATTCACATTCATACCTATGGACAATTTAGAGTGGCCAATTACCCTAACATGCTTGTTTTTGGAATGTGGGAGGAAACCGGAGTACCCGGAGAAAACCCACGCACGCACGGGGAGAACATGCAAACGCCACACAGAGATGCCCAACGGAGATTTGAACCCAGGTATTCCAGATCTCCCGACTGTGTGGCCAATGTGCTAACCACTCAGCCACCGTGCGGCCTTCATGATAAAGTTGTATTTTAAAAATAAATAACTCCTTATTTTGTGGGAATAAAGTTGTAATTTTTGGAGGGGAAATACAACTTTACCCTAATACCCTAATATTTGGTTGGACTGCCTTTAGCTTTGTTTAAGGCACACAATCGCTGTGGCATTGTTTCAATAAGCTTCTCCAATGTCACAAGATTTATTTCCTTCCAGTACTGCATTCATTTTTCACCAAGATCTTGCATTGATTATGGTAGAGTCTGCACAAAGCCTTCTCCAGCACATTCCAAAAATTCTCAATAGGGTTAAAGTCAGGACTCCATGTGTGAAAATGATGTCTCATGCTCCCTGAACTACTCGTTCACAATTTGAGCCCAGTGAGTGCTGGCATTGTCATCTTGGAATATGCCCAGCCATCAGGGAAGAAAAAATCAATTTATGAAATAAATAATAATTCAGTATATTCAGGTAGTCAGCTGACCTCATTCTTTGATCATGTTGTCTTGCTGAGCCTAGCCCTGACCAACTGCAGCAACCTCAAACCTATTTGCTTAGTTAAATCCAGGTGGTGACATTTTTTTGGGCCATACATTGTATACTGACAAACAGCTGGCAAACACAAACAGCTAGTGGTTTGGTCTGCAACATATCAGAAAAGAGGCAAAAATGTTGATTACTGTTTTCCAAAGTCAAAGCTGATGTGTGTAAATATCTTGTATGCCTAAAACACAAAGATAACACATTTGAGAGGCTGAAATCAGAGGACATTTACAATTAAAAAAAAAAAAGATTCATCGAATACCAAAATAGTACAATATATAATATTATATAATATGATTAACTGGATAATTGATTTATCCTTGTTTCATTGATTAATTGTAACAGCTCCAACAAAAATTATTTGGGGGAATAAAAACTTGTAATGTTACGTTAGTAGTAAGTAATATATTTATAGGGAAAAAAGCATAAAATTACGCGACTTAAGTTATATTTTTTATAATATAACAATAATAAAGTCGTATTTGTTTGGGATATTTTTTTGTTATTATGAAAATAAAGTCAAATTTCTATGGGAAAAATCTTATGTTACAAAAATAAATGTGTTTTTCCTCAGAAAACAAATTGATTATTAGATTAAGAGAATAGTTTATTATAGTAAAATTCATTTGTCAGCTTTTTTCAATTTTTTTAAAATAGGAATTAAATAGGGCTGAGTTTATTTATGTACAGACTAACCTCTTTTGGTAAGGATGTTAGCTGGTTTCGGTCACAGTTAAAGTTGAAGAGTCGTTTCAATTTGCCTACACTTCTTGGCAAAGTCTAGAAAAAGAACAAATAATAAAAACATGCATACAGTGTAACAACCTTACAAAATGTTTTCATTAACGAAAATGGTGATAATAACCTGTATCTGATTTTCTGTGAGCACAAGTTCAGCAAGACTTTCACAGTTTCCAATGCTCTCCGGCAGGTATGCAAGCCTGTTCTGATCAGCTTTCAGTATCGACAGATTGCGTAGTTTTCCTGCAGGGGGAAAAAATAGCATGAGAGGAAAGAAATGAGTCAGGTATGCAGAAAAGCAAAGCTTACCAATGCTTTCTGGTAAAGCGTCAATGAGGTTCTGAGACACCAGAAGGTCAGTGAGCGCCAACAAGCCCCCCAGTTCCATTGGAAGTCGCTCCAGTTTGTTTTCAGACACATCCAGACACAACAGGCTCTTCATGCCGCCCATCTCCTGAAGGGAATAAGAACAAGTGGGCTTCAAACTAATGTTGAAACTCAAAATCATGATCACAGATGACACGTCTTAGGTCGTTCATTTTCCATTCATCCATCTTCTATACTGCTTATCCTCATTAGGGCCACGGGTAGGCTGGAGCCTATCCCAGCTGACATCAATTTAGTGTAATTTAATATGAAGTTATTCAAAAGGATGCTTGACTTTCCATTTGAAACTTCCCCAGTTATTCACCATAATTTAAAGTATAACTAGGATATGTGTATTGCTCATTGTCAATCATCATATACAGTAAGTTCAAAAAGAAGTAGCAGAAATAACATTTTAGCATAGTTAATGGATAATGGACAGTTATATCCATATCCATAACTGTTATATAATAACAGTTTAACTAGTGTGGGTGTGCGATAGTATGTCGTGTAAAACCTCATGCCCTGAAACATTAATAGCTGCGCCGGACATGAGTTGCCAGACACGGGCTCATGGGCTAGTGCTGATCAACATAGCTTTCAATAACAGGGTATGTGGGGTCACCTGTTCGAGCCAAGCATGTGCAGGGCAGGACTACGCAAATGACCACTGTTATACAGACACAGAGATGTTCCGATAAAGATTCAAACCTGTATCACATATCACACTATCTTTATGCAGCGGAACCTTGGGTAGCATTATTAATCCATTCCAGGATCAATTTTTCCCATAAGAAATCAAGTATATCCAATGAATATATTCCTGAACACAAAACATATTTTTATAGTTTTACAATTAAAAGTTTACATGCAGTAAACAGTTTGAAATCCATATTAATACGTATACATGCATAGAAATTGGTAAATTAACTAAAATACAAATATAAACTTGTACTATATCAGTTAATTTAAGGTATTCAGAAGATGGTGTGATGATAGTATAGTGCTTATCCGGGTCCGGGGGCAGCAGTTTCAGTAGGGAAGTCCAGACTTCCCGGTCCGCTCCGCTAATATTCTATGATAAAAATACATTAAGAACACAGTTGCACTCACACAGTATAATAACGAGACAAGTTGTGTGCCATATTGAACGCTCACTGAAGAATGTGCGCAAACATAGGCTAAATTTTAATGTAAATTGTCTATGTTAACTGAAAAACACCTTCTTTTTTTTTTTTCTATTGTCCTGATGACCATTTTCCCCTTTTTCATCATAATTCACAAATAGGAAAATATTCCAAAAAAGGCAAAGGAATACTGTCTCACCCTGTTTTTGTTGAGCCTTTTGGACAATATTTTTCTTAAGTCTAATTCTGAGTTTGACTTCTGTATATTGCATATTAAATTTTAGACACACCAATCAAAGCACAAACTCTCCAAAGTCAACTCTCCTCAGCTACTGTACTGTTACCAATAACCTAAATGAATGGGCTTGGGTCTTTTACTGTGAAAGTGTTTATCGAGAAAGAGAAGCAATGGAGAAGAAAATGTCAACATCATCCAGTAAATAGTTTGATGAGCTTACCGCGGGTATTTCAGCCAACTGGTTTCCATCCAGCCACAAGTCCTTTAAACGTACAAGACAGCCTATTGTGTCTGGCTGTGTGGGGGGAAAGGTCATGAATGACTGAGCAAGAAAATGTCAACAAAATACAACCAAATCATCACCACATTGTATTCATTCTTCCACATACCTTACATAATGCAACTAATTCAGAGAGCAAATATTTAAATATTTAAACATACAAACAAAAAAGTGCAACAGAACAGCCACATCACTGCAACTTGTTTTTGGTCCTTCTGCCAGTAAATCTCACATAAGATTATACCCTAAAACCTGAAAACTGGAAGCAGATGGTCACGCTCCCATCTGCGTGATAAGAAGAGGAAGCAGTTCTTGAGGAATTCTAATCTATGCTGACTATGATGATAGCAAAGGAAAGGAAAAAGTTCCGCTTGACTCATTTTATCAGCTAAACTGAGCAGAAGTTTCCCAGTATCCAAAACTTACCAAACTATATAATTCATTATTGCCTAAGTCGAGCTCTTCCAGTCTGTGCAGTAGGGATAGCGAGCTGTGGGCATACAAAGAAGAAGTGAGAGAGAGTTTAAGATCAGGATTAGATCAGGTTGAAGTCTATGGGTGCTGGGTACTATCTCACAAAAGTGAGTACATTCCAGTAACAATTTTATTACATCTTCTCAAGGGACAAAGTGAAATGTGGATACAGTCCACATGACAATTTCAATTTCGCAGCTTTTCGCGGTTTTTCCAAAATAAAAAATAAAAATTAGCACTGTGTCATGGTCGAATACAGCCTTTTAGTGAAAGAAATATGCATACTTAAGCAAATATGTATTCTTGGCCTAAATAAAGCTTTTTCTGGCATAAAAATAGCTAAATAAAAGAAATAGAAATATAAGGCATTCAAAAGATGCATTCTAAGACTTATAGTCGTCCCTACTATAGTGTATTTTTGTAGTTAGAGCATAGAAAACCTATTTATGACTTTCTAAATACAGTTTGTACCATTATTGGACCCCCGAAGACACAAAATAACACCACTAAGTTCCCTTTACACTCCTATTATTCTGTTTACACCAGAATGCGCAACACTTTTGCACAGGCTACAGAATTACTGCAGAAATGGCCACCACTTTAGGCATAGCAAGCTACCGAGCTAACTAGTTACCCTCCAATACATTTGTTCAAACTTAAGGTGTTACAAACGGAGCAGGGAAGGAGGACAAAGTAAGAAGTTTCCAATGGGAGGATATTTTTTGCTGACACTCTTATCATGTCGGACATGCCATGCAGTGTTAAGGTAAGGGTAAAAATATTAAAAATTGTAATCCTTGAAAATGACTTATCACGGTCGGGTCTGGAACCAATTACCCACAATAAATAGGGGAATACTGTGTTAACTTAAATTAGTCTGTGCACAGCTTGTCTAAATGATTACTCATTCAAAATTAGTGGATAGTACAACACCTCACAGTGAATATGTCCACAAATCAACATTCAGTGTGATTGTTATCGATTGCTGCCTTAATCCTCTTGGGCATGGAATTCCCGAGAGTTGCAAAGGTTGTTACTAGAATCCTCTTCAACTCCTCCATGATGACAGCCACTCCATCACCTTCAGCTTCCTCAACAAGGTACTACGAGGCCTCCTTGGACATGGCCATGTTGATCAGTTTTCCAAGGGTGGCAAAAATGCTCTGCTACACAATGTCACAATAACATCTCTGTGTTTGTATTTTCAGTGGATAGTAAATCTATGCTGCTCTACAAGTTGTGCACTGACAACTCTAAGGTATGTCCGAGTTTTATTTCAGTATTGCGAAGATATGATGTAAGAAAACCTAAATGTGAGGGGTGTAATCACTTTTGTGAGATATCGTACATGCAACTAGACAGTGAACATGAATACTTACTCAGGTAGGAATGTCAACAGATTTTCTCTGAGTTCGAGTGATACCAAATTAGAGAGGCTGCAATGACAAGGCAGGCAGAACATCTCCTGAAAGTTTATATAACACCTTCAGATTTCCACAGCACACGTAAACACTTGTGTTGCTCTGAGTGCTTTTCATACAAAGAGGGCGGGAGGGGAGACATAAAGCAGCGACACAAGCAGCAGTAAAAGACCTCTTTGCCATCTTGATGTAAGGAACAGGAAGCATTAAAGAGGCATGTTCGTCTTATCACACACAGTAGGCGCATAAACAACTGCAGCACTTACAGTACATGAACGAAAGATCTCAAAGGCCATAAAAAAGAGCAAGATACAGTGTTAATGTCATGGCACTGTACACAAAGAGTTTTACAGTATGATGGCAAGCTTTCACTCTGAACAGTGAAAAGTACATCTTCGTGACTCATCAGACAACAGCTAGGTGTTTTAAGGGAGATGGTAGATAGAATTAGGGATAGGCATTTGATGGGATCTTTGACAATTTGGAACACTGACGAATAAATGATTGTACTTTTTTTTT
>QODF01000040.1:2027586-2042996 GCA_024372805.1 Oostethus manadensis
TATATATATATATATATATATATATATATATATATATATATATAGATAGATAGATAGATAGATAGAAAGCATATCTTTATTGAAACATTTGTTGAAATTCCAAATTGTACAACCTTTAGGACGTTCAGCAATACCACTATAATACTGTAAATACTATTTCGGAACACGTTGGCTTCCCTGTTAAAATTACGGATGGACAAAGGCGAGCGGATAAATCCAAAGTTGTGTGTTGACATTCTTCCACGGAGATCGGGTTTGCTGTAGAAAATACGTCTAACATGTTAGCGCACTTAAAACGGTATCCTCTGGCAGTAAATGTTACAGGAAAGAAAAGCAGCTTAGTGCAAACAACACGCTGTCATCTTGAAAAGAAGGAACATTTGCGTATTTAAGTAGTTCCCTAGCGGATGGCTTAATCATGGCGGAATCTCATTACAAACACAAACCGCCCCCTCCTGAATTAAATGTTAAAATGAATATAAACACCACAGAAAGTTGGCCGAACCTCCTCATAGCTTTGCTTCCACTAGGTAGCGGGATTTGCAAACTAGTGCGGCTGTGTGGGTGTGTGTGGGTGCATGTGTATGTACTTATCTATTTATCAGTGCTCGGTGAAATTTTATCAAAACGTGACATTGCAAAATACACATATTTTGACCCAGAATTACTATAAAAGGAATGAATGAATTTTAAATAAAATTTTAAAAAGCAAATTTTTTAAAGTGTGCAGGAGTAGGGGGTATGTGGCTTTAGGTCAAATGTCTGAAGGTGTAAAAGGTTTGGGAACCAATGCTCTGGAGCAGGGGTGTCAAACTCGTGCCACAGAGGGCTGAGACACTGCAGGTTTTCTTTTCAGCCGGTCACTACAGCAGGTGTTTTTAATGATTACCACCTCCTTCATTTTAAGGGAAGGAGCTCATCAGTCAGATCACCTGCTGGAGGAGAAAATCTGCAGTGTCTCGGCCTTCCAGGGTACGAGTCTGACATACTCGTATGTGCTCTAGAGGAATGAAAGCATGCAATATTCGGAAGTAGACGTTAATGTAGTAATCAAATATTGTATCTGTTTAAAAGATTATGTCAGAGTATTTCTGCTTTTGTAAGAGACATTTTTCATCATGTTGTCATAAAGCGGAAAAAAATTGATGCCATCCAAGCTCAAAAACATCCATCTTATCTGCTTCAGAAAATCCAAACCATGTTTTTCCATAACACTTTTCATTACGCTGGTCTCTTGACGATGAACAGCACTTAGCTGACAGCGTTATGTAACATACAGTATTAGCTATGGGGCCTACGTGGCACATAAGCCGTACCAAGAGGAACAAGGTGCGAGAGATCACGTAGCTGTAAACAAACAGACCTATATTTCATGCTGTTATCCCTGAAGACTCCACTATAACACGTTGAAATGAAATAGTGTGGTGTTGAAAAACAAGCAGTTAATAATGCAACCCTCAATTCAGAGCAAATAGATAACAAATTTCGTTTTTTCCAGATTTTCATCATGTTTTTCCTGAAGACTTATTTAAATCATCTGAATTACACTTAAAGTACAGCTGTACAGCTCATTTGAGGCGTGCTGAGTATTACGTCACTATGCAGTCTTAATCTGAGAACACTAAAGATTCAGGCTTTTATTTGACCTGCATGCACAAAATAAGTAAACATTCTTGTATTATATCACAAAGGTACAGGTTTAACTTTGTAGTGTCAGGCAATTGTGTAAATACTAATTCGACACCAATAGCAATTACTTGTATCTTTTGTCACTATTGGGTATTTCATATATCAAGTTATATACTGTCATGACACAAACACAGAGCTAGATTATTCCCTAAAAGGTCTGAAAAACAGGTCAGACTTTATTCGGGGTCTAGAGATTTATACATGAAAACCAAATGCGTCAGCTTTTCTCCCCTTCGCTGTCTTGTTTTCAACATGTAAAAGTCAAGGTGTGATTGGATTACCAGTGATCAGTAATAGAAATGGAGATGGGGTGGAGTTAAATATTTCTTTTTCTTCCTACTCCTTTTCAGACATGTTGAATTGTGCAAATGTAACCATGTTTTGTTCAGTGGTTATCATTGCACATTTCCTTTTGATTCACCTAAACCGCAAAACACAGTAATCCCTTAGAGGCCCAATTAACTCCAGATGACAATTTTTGGCATGTTGGACAATTGAGGTTCCACTCTGTGCTGTAGAAAGTAGTAAACAGATGCAGCAGAGGTGAATGAGGGCGTCTGGGAAAGTAAATCAGGATATTACAGACTTTTCAGTACAGGGTGCCCAGATTTTCTTTTTAAATCCACTTTCTAAAAGATGAAACTAAACTTCACGTAAAATCCACCGCAATTTCGATTAAAACATCCCTCGTGGCAATGTGACCCCGAAGCACATAGCTGTGTTATTAAATCCAATTATAACTTGATAGAAGCAGAATGTTGGCAGACATGCCTTTGCACTACTTGCTGATTATGTGACTTATAAATAAAGACATCATTACCTTTTAGAGAGCAAATGCAGCCAAGAAAAGGACAAGGTTACACTTTCAAATCATTCAATAAGTTATCATGTTTTGCATGCTTTTATAAGAGCACAGTTTTATACTGAATCGAAAGTCTTGAAAGTAACCAGGCAAAGTACCTATCTGCTAATATGTGCCAATAAATGCCTTTTTATACACACACTATAAAACAAAACAGGGATTTCCTTTAACCTGCTACAGTATTGTGCTCATTGTGTCAAATCAAATGGGACTTACTTTCCAATGTTATCTGGGAGGACTTGAAGTGAGATGTCATTGATGGAAAGGCATGTTAGATTCCGGAGCTCTGGAAAGCTTTCAGGTAGCCTGGAAGGACAGTATGGGGAAACAGCAGGACATGCTAATTTAATTGAAAGTACAAGAGACAGGACTAGACATTAAATTCAATTCAATTTATTTTAGATAAAGGGATAGATGGTAAATCAAGGCAAAAGTCTTACTATTAGACCAAGAACAAGGAGAAGTGTCTCTGACACACATCAGCACATCAGGGCTCATTGCTAACTGCATTCTTTAGCAAACAGCTGGGTTTTGAGTGTACTTTTAAATAATGAAAGGGTGTCTTCCCCCCAGATTGAGTCGTGGAGATGGTTCCATAAAAGAGGAGCCTGACAACTAAATGCTCTACCTCCCATTCTACTTCTAAAAATTCTATGAGTGACGAGTGATTGTGAATTCAGTGAGCACAGTGTTCTGCTGGGTTCATAGGGTTCTAAAAGATCTTTAAGATATACTGGTGCCTCACTGCATACTGCTTTATATGTAAGAAGGAAAATTCTGAATTTTACTGATAACCACTGCAGTGAGGCTAATACGGGCAAGATATTGTCTTCTGGTTCCGGTTAAAACGCATTCATTCATTTTCTATACCGCTTATCCTCATTAGGGTCGCGGGTATGCTGGAGCTTATCCCAGTTGACTTTGGGCGAGAGGCGGGGTACGCACTGATCGCCAGTAAATCGCAGGGCAGACAAACATTTGCACTCTAATGGACAATTTAGAGTCTCCAATTAACCTAACATGCATGTTTTTAGAATGTGGGAGGAAACCGGAGTACCCGGAGAAAACCCACACACGCACGGGGAGAACATGCAAACTTAACACAGAGATGCCCAACGGAGATTCGAACCCTGAACCTCTTGGCTGTGAGGCCAATGTGCTACCCACTCATCCACCGTGCGGCCCCGGTTAAAACTCGTGGGGCAGAATTTTGGACTAATTGAAGGGTCTTTAAAGACTTTTTAGGGAAACTTATTAATAGTCCAACCTGGATGTCACAAAAGCATTAACAAGTTTTTCTTGAGATGCTCAATATTTGCTTCTTAACCGATATTTGATACAGCAGTATTGTCCATCACTTTATTACCAATACAAATACCAACCAATACAGATGCTGACACAGCGCTTTCCTCAAACTAAGGTCAGTTCACATCTTAGGTTAAAAAAAAAATAATGATCGATAGTAAACTAAAATAACATGTTCTTACTATCAACAAGTAAGACAGGTTGGTCTTAATAAATTCACAAATAAGAATCCAATTAAACAATACTGGCAAAAGTTGCACATTTCTTTGTGGCACAAATGTATGTATAAGAACAAAGTAAGGTTCAAAGTCTGAATCTCTAGACTAATTCAATCAGTGAAATTACTGTATAAACTGAACTCATTCAGCACATCTCTTGTCGTATTATTTTGCAACAGGTATGCTACTTGCTGATTAAGCGGCTATCCACACGGAAATGTTTTCAGGTCAAAACGTCAAAGTCTTTTATCATTTCAGTCTGTCATTCACACAGGAACGGCCTTTTGGGTGCCCTGGAACTGTATTTTTAAAAACTAGCAGCTAGTGGTTTGTGTGTAGAAGACGCTACTTTTTAAAAACGATGACATCACTGACCCATCATGACCAGAAGTGAGCTTTGATGACAAGCTACAATATCTGAATAATTGGACTGCCATGACACCGCAGTCTGCATTCTCCTCATATTTTGTTGTATTATACTCTTAAAGAAGTCGCAGAAGCAATTCCATCTTGTGAGTCTAGACGAGTCTTGGAAAGCGACAGTCAACACCCAGTGTTCCGTTCCTGTCTGGATGCAACTGTTTTATAATCCGAATTGATGCAAATTTGTGAGGGCCTAAGTGATTTTTCCTGGTGTGTAATATCAGATTAGAAGTAATTGTACATTCTCTAAATACAGCCTATAATTAGTATAAATTAGGCATTTTGAAGTATAAAATAGTAAAAATTAATTAAATACAATGACAAAACATTCAGAAGATGAGTAAGACACACACTACCCACCGACACTCCCTGCCAACAATGGCGATTTGGGACAAGACCCGATTGAATTGGACAAATGGACAAACTAGCTAGAGGCAATAAAGTAGTTAATAATACACTGCTAAAAAAAAATAGAGGAACACTTTTTAATCAGAGTATAGTAACCTCAGTCAATCAGTCAAACTTGCGGGATATTGATCTGGTCAGTTAAGTAGCAGAGGGGGTTGTTAATCAGTTTCAGCTGCTTTGTTGTTAATAAAATCAACAACAGGTGAATCAGAGGGGCAACAATGAGACAGACTCCAAAAACAGGAATTGTTTTCCAGGTTGAGGCCACTGACATCTCATCTCCTTTGGCTAATTTTTTACTGACTGACTTTCTACTGCTGTAATTTTTCATTTGGCTTGGATCAACATCTGAGTTGATAGCATGGTGCGGTACCTGGACACTGCAGAGGTTGCACATGTAGTCCAACTCCTCCAGGATGGCCCATTAATACGTACCATTGCAAGAAGGTTTGCTGTGTCTCCCAGCACAGTCTCAAGAGCATAAAGGAGATTCCAGAAGACAGGTAGTTACTCCAGGAGAGCTGGACAGGGCCGTAGAAGGTCCTTAAACCCTCAGCAGGAGTGGTATCTGCACCTTTGTGCAAGGAGGAACAGGATGAGCACTGCCAGAGCCCTACAAAATGACCTCCAACAGGCCACTGGTGTGGTTTTTCTGACCAAACAATCAGAAACAGGCTCCATTAGGTTGGCCTGAGGGCCCAGCATCCTGTAGTGAGCCCAGTGCTCACTGCCCAGCACCGTAGAGCTCGATTGGCATTTGCCATAGACCACCAGAATTGGCAACTATGCCACTAGCGCCCTGTGCGCTTCACAGATGACAACAAGTTCAACCTGAGCACATGCGAAAGACGTGAAAGGTTCTGGAGATGCCGTGGAGAACGTTATGCTGCCTGCAATATCATTCAGCATCACTGGTTTGGTGGTGGGTCAGTGATGGTCTGGGGAGGCATATCCCTGGAAGGACGCACAGACCTCTACAGGTTACATAATGGCACCCTGACTAATATTAGGTTTGGGGATGAAATCCTTGGACCCGTGGTCAGAACCTAAGCTGGTGCAGTGGGACCTAGGTGCCTCCTGGTCCACGACAATGCCCGACCTCATATGGCTAGAGTATGCAGGCAGTTCCTGGAGGATGAAGGAATCGATACCATTGACTGGCCCTAAACCCAATAGAACACCTCTGGGACATTATGTTTAGGTCCATCCAGCACCGCCAGGTTGTTCCTCAGACTGTCCAGGAGCTCAGTGATGCCCTGGTCCAGATTTGGGAGGAGATCCGCCAGGACACCATCCCTGGTCTCATGAGGAGCTTGTAATGATGAGACAATAGCCACCCCAGGAGCTTTAAGTGCTAACATGTGAGTCTATCTTATGTTATTTATGCGTAAAAGGGCTTATTTTCTATATTATTTATACTGTACTGGGTAATACAAGTGTAAAGGGGTCTATAGGAGTGTCTACAGGAGTGTTTTCAAGGAGTGATTTCAAGTCTACAGAGTTCTAATAATGGTAAAAATTGTATTTAGAAGGTCTCCAACTACAAAAATATTAAATTTTTGGGGTGTAAAATTTTTTTTAACAGTTCAATTTGTATCATAATTCATGGTTTCCGATTCAATTCAAGGACAATATTGGTTCATTTAGAACGATACAATCCAAAACGTTTCAGTACCTTTAAATCCTTAACTTTTTATCCAAAAATGTAATCAGCCTGACTGTGAAATAAATACCTGGATACTGGACCGTGCAAGTTTCCTATATTTCCGTTTCTTTTTGTAATTGAATCAGATATAAATTAATTATGGATATAAACAAACAAGTAAACAGCAACTCATGGCAAATGCATTCACATTTTATTTGAATAAAGTCCAACCAGCACTTCAGGTTGAATTAACAATGAATTAATTAACAGGGTGAATTATTCA
This sequence comes from Oostethus manadensis, assembly GCA_024372805.1. NCBI lineage: Eukaryota > Metazoa > Chordata > Actinopteri > Syngnathiformes > Syngnathidae > Oostethus > Oostethus manadensis. The sequence goes on from QODF01000040.1 coordinate 2,034,420, forward strand.
AAACTTTCATTCATTTATCTCCCCCAAGTATTGAAGACGTTATTTTGCACCACCATCAGATTAGAATGAAATTCCATGTTCAGATAGTGAATTATATATAGTGCACCCTGTTTTAGAGCGGTCCCAGGCAATGCCTATAAAATGATGTTACGAATTTTATTCTCGTAAAGTTACGACTTTACTCTTGTAATATTACAAGCTTTTTCTCGTAAATTACGAGAAAAAATTACTACTTTATTGTCAAATTTTGACAATTTAAATACTCCATTTTAACAGGCATTGCCCTAGACAGCTATAAAAATTGGGGACTTGTGCGACCTTTAGCCTTAGGTCAAAGGTAAAATAATGACTTTGTCTCGAAATTTTAAGTTTATTGTATGTGGCTCTAATACGGTGTCATAAAGTACACCCAATAGCCTATGAAAATGTGCATATTTAAGGACGTCTACACCGACGAGCACAATCAGCATCACATGACGTCTTCCGTGTGCCCCAGTCAAAAGGTATAACTAATCCATCTACGCCAAATCAAACTGTTACAAGGGTAACGTTTAACATCTTTATCATTAAAATTGATTAAAAAACAAACACACATCCATATAAAGCCTGCCGTCTTTAAATACAATGCTTTATTTCCTAGTTAATGTCAATTATATATATNTATATATATAAAAATTAAAAGTAAATTAAATTGATCATTTACCTTTCAAACGATGTTGGATTATTATACACTACAGGTCAGATGTTTCAGAACCAAATTATACCAGTTATTTATTAAAATTTCAAGTCCAGTGAAAATCTTGAAATGGTGCAAAGGTAAGTGGTTAAGTGCCAGAGGTAAGGTTACCCAAAACTTAAAAATAAAGTGTATTTCAGAATCATACAAAAAGGCCTGTTTCAGGGACAACAAAATAGGTCAAGAATTTAAAGCTGTTCTGCAGAAATGGGGGTGGCTCAAGCCGTGGCAGTTGGTGCAACTACTTCCTACAGGTGTTCCAAGTTCTGGGTTACCTACTATCTCCTCGGTCTGCATAAAAGCATTGTTTGGAACACACTGTGGTACTGTGCATCAGTTGCACAGTATTGAACCAGAGAAAGTCATTTGTCGCTGCAAAAATCGCAAGAAAAAAGTGAATTAACAATGAAAGAGAAACAGACCATCTAAACACTCAATAATGTAGTTTTTCCTCCAAAGAAATTGGAGTGTTCTAAAACTTTTGACCGGTAGTGTATGTCGTCTGGAATGGCAATTTGGTGAACACAGATCGATGTAGTTGGTTCATGAGAATATAAATCGATACATCGGTGTAGTGAATGAATCATTACACCCCTATTCAATTTATTAATACTGAATCCGACATTGTAAATATTCACTTACTGTACGGCGGTCAAGTCTGGAACAAAGTAAGCCACAATACATGATGGGGGACTGTAATGTAATGCCAGACCACAGACATACTGAGCTAGCAAGCTCGTGGAGCACATCATCACTCAAGCACCAATATCATTATCAGCATAAAAAAATATGCAACATGTAACATAACATCCTTGACAAGATGAAAGACTTGTTTCTAAGCATCCTTTGTTGTATTCTACTTAAATGTCAATCAAGAGTTGCATCTATAACAGCATATTATTATGGCATACTGTATATGCCCATCCATCCATCTATCCATTTTCTTCCGCTTATCCGGGTCCGGGTCGCGGGGGCAGCAGTCTCAGTAGGGAAGTCCAGACTTCCCGGTCCCCGGCGACCTCTTCCAGCTCTACCGGGAGGACACCAAGGCGTTTCCAGGCCAGCTGTGAGACATAATCCCTCCAGCGTGTCCTAGGTCTTCCTCGGGACCTTCTCCCGGCTGGGCATGCCCGAAACACCTCACCAGGGAGGTGCCCGGGAGGCATTTGGATGAGATGCCCGAGCCACCTAAACTGGTTCCTCTCGATGTGAAGGAGCAGCGGCTCTACTCTGAGCTCCTCCCGGATGGTCGAGCTCCTCACCTCATCTCTTAGGGTGAGTCCAGCCACCCTACGGAAAAAAAAAAATTTCCGCCGCTTGTATCCACGATCTCGTTCTTTCAGTCATGACCCATAACTCATGACCATAGGTGAGGGTGGGAACGTAGATCGATCGGTAAACAGAGAGCTTTGCCTTCCGGCTCAGCTCTCTCTTCACCACGACGGTCCGGTACAGCGACCGCATTACTGCGGATGCTGCACCGATCCGTCTGTCGATCTCACGCTCCAACCTTCCCTCACTCGTGAACAAGAACCCGAGATACTTGAACTCCTCCACCTGAGGCAAGACCTCACTCCCAACCCGGAGGGTACAGTCCACCCGTTTCCGACTGAGAACCATGGCCTCGGATTTGGAGGTGCTGAGTCTCATCCCAGAAGCTTCACACTCAGCTGCAAACCGCTCCAGTAAACGCTGAAGGTCACAGCCTGATGAGGCCATAAGGACCACATCGTCTGCAAATAGCAGAGACGAGATCCTAAGGTCACCAAGCTGGACTCCCTCAACACCTTGACTGCGCCTAGAAATTCTGTCCATGAAGATTATGAACAGAATCGGTGACAAAGGGCAGCCTTGGCGGAGGCCAACGTTCACCGGAAACAAGCTCGACTTACTGCTGGCAATGCGAACCAGGCTCCTGCTTCGATTGTACAAGGACCGAATGGCACGTAGNGTGACAAAGGGCAGCTTTGGCGGAGGCCAACGTTCACCGAAAACAAGCTCGACTTACTGCTGGCAATGCGAACCAGGCTCCTCCTTCGATTGTACAAGGACCGAATGGCACATAGTAGCGGGCCACCAATCCCGTACTCCCAAAACACCCCCCACAGAACACCACGAGGGACACGGTCGAATGCCTTTTCCAAGTCCACAAAGCACACGTAGACTGGTTGGGCAAACTCCCACATACCCTCGAGTACCCTTGCAAGGGTGTAGAGCTGGTCCAGTGTTCCGCGACCAAGACAAAAACCACATTGCAACTCCTGTAACCGAGGTTCGACTAACGGTTGTACCCTTCTCTCCAGCACCCTAGAGTAGACTTTCCCTGGGAGGCTGAGGAGTGTGATCCCCCTATAGTTGGAACACATCCTCCGGTCACCCTTTTAAAAAAATGGGGATCACCACCCCGGTCTGCCAGTCCAGAGGTACTGTTTGTGACTTACATGCAATGTTGTAGAGGGGTGTCAACCAACACAGTCTTCCAACATCCAGAGCCTTGAGGAATTTTGAGCGGAACTCGTCTACCCCCCCGGAGCCCTTTCCATTGGGGAGTGTTTTAACTACCCCAATTACCTCAGCCACGGTGATAGAACTGTCCGCGTACGTATCCTCAGACTCTCCTTCCTCTACGGAAGGTATGTCAGTGGGATTGAGAAGGGCCTCGAAGTATTCTTTTCACCGACCAACTATATCCTCAGTCGAGGTCAGCAAGCACCCGTCCGCACTGTAAACAGTGTAAACTGGGGGCCGCTTCCCTTTTCTGAGGTGTCGAACAATTTGCCAGAACCTCTTCGAGGCCGACCGAAAGTCGTGCTCCAAAGCCTCACCGAACTCCTCCCACACTCAAGTTTTTGCCGCTTGGCCTGCCAGTACCTGTCAGCTGCTTCGGGAGTCCCGCAAGCCATTCTTGCTTGATAGGACTCCTTCTTCAGCCTGACAGCAGCCCTAACCTTAACCCCGAACCCCACCTTGCGGCCGCAACTACAACTAGCTGCCTCAGCAATGGAGGCACGGAATACAGCCCATTCTGACTCAATATCCCGGTCCTCCCTCGAGATGCAGGCGAAGCTCTGCCAGAGATGAGAGTTGAAGATTCGACGAACGGAAGACTCTGCCAGACGTTCCCAGCACACCCTCACTACACGTTTGGGTCTACCAGGTCTGTCCGGCATCCTTCCCCGCCATCTAATCCACCTCATCACCAGGTGGTGGTCAGTTGACAGCTCAGCCCCTCTCTTCACCCGAGTGTCCAGAACATGCGGACGCAGATCTGATGATACGACCACAAAGTCGATCATAGACCTGCGATCTAGGGTGTCCTCGTGCCAAGTGCACTTATGGACATCCTTATGTTTGAACATGGTGTTATGGACAAACTGTGATTCGCACAGAAGTCCAGCAACAACACACCACACGGGTTCAGATCAGGGAGGCCGTTCCTCCCAACCCCCGCCCCTCCTAGTAACACTGTCATTGCCCACATGGGCGTTGAAGTCTCCCAGTAGAACAAGGGAGTCACCAGCTGGGGTGCTCTCCAGAACCCCTCTGATAGACTCCAAGAAGGCTGGGTACTCTGAACTGCCGTTCGGCGCGTATGCACAAACCACAGTCAGGACCCTTTCCCCAGCCCTAAGGCGTAGGGAAATAACCCTCTCGTTCACCGGGGATGACTCCAGCACAGAGGCACCAAGCCGGGGGGCTATTAATAAGCCCACACCAGCTCGCCGCCTTCCCATGCAGCAACTACAGAGAAGAACAAGGTCCAGCCCCTCTCAAGGAATTTGGTTCCAGAGCCCAAACTGTGGGTTGAGGTGAGTCCGACTATATCTAGTCGAAATGTCTCCGCCTCTTCCACAAGCTCGGGCTCCTTCCCCACCAGAGAAGTGACATTCCATGTCCCAAGAACCAGATTTGGCCGCCGAAGACCAGGTCTACTGTATATGCACATTATTATAATATCTACATATTTGATCACTCTCTAAATGTGTTTGCTTACCATTTCTTTCAAATCATAAGCACTTGTCAGCCTTTGTCATTATCATCTGTATTACTGCAGAATTAAGAACAGCTGACATCGCTCGCTGTGACCCCCGTGCTTTGTTCCGCAGCAACAACTATATAATGTGTTTTGCATCCGCTATTTATTTCCCCATTTCTGACGGGCAAAACCAACATAACCTGCCATATTACCTTGTTAATGGATTTCCGCTGAAGTCTGCCACTTGGAGGGCTTTGCAATATGAAATGGTCTCTGGGATTTCCATAATATCTGGACAAGAGAAGAGCAAACAATACAGGCTTGTTTTGAAAAACCTATTCTAAATCATATAATCCAGACTGTGACAATGATTCTTACCATTTCGAGATACATCCAGCTCAACCAGCTGCACAAAGTTAGCTATTTCTGGTGGAATTCTCTGGATCTCATTGTCACTCAGGCCAAGTTTTCTTAGCTTTGCCAATTGGAAAAATGGCTGTAAGGTAAAAAGAAAACACAAAGTCAAAGAATGTACAATGGGACCTCCAAAGCACAGTAGTAAAGTAAAGTAGTGGCTACTGCAATTCCAATTGCTTTATGAACAAGCATTGTAACACAACACAGTTTAAACACACTCATAGTCTTAAATCACATACATACAGCTTTACTAGCATAAACTACGTTATGTAGCTGGTAGGCATGCCATGGTAATCAATAAATTAACAGCACAATTAAAAACAAACTCGTCCCAATATATTGAAATGTGCATGCGTGTTTGTTTGAAGTTTGTTCCGCTCTCTTTACCAAAAAGGACAGATAAGCAGAAGTTTCACTTTTTGCGTTAGTCTCAATACCTGGGCGTGTTGGTTCTATAGCCAAATGAAAGGAGTGAGTGAACCATTCTGTCAGACATTCAGTTTTTCTGGCACTCTGTGTGTGCGCTTTCTAGCTGTGTATGTCATATGCTACATAACCTAATACAGTACTTTATTTGTGACTAAAACAAGTTCAGCCCTTTTGAGCCATTTGAGTCAATTTGTGGCAAAGTTTGTGAAAAGTACAAAAGTAAAATACATACAACAATCGTGGAACTTACATTTCAGCTGTATAAAACCTCAATATCCTTTTTAATGCATTTTGCTGCATCCAAAACATGTACTTTGACCAAACTCCAACACAACGTTACACTGCAAAAATAGTGTACAGTAGCGTTCAAATATAATAGCAGTCCAATGTGACTAACCAGATTAATTACTGTTATTAGTATATTTTTATTGCTACATGGCAAACAAGTTACCAGTAGGTGCAGTAGATTATCAGAAAACAACCCAGAATTCATGATATGCTCCCTCTTACGCTGTGCAATTGGCAATTAGTTGAAAGTAACATGTTTGCCACTGCGACTGACTGGCGACCAGTCCAGGGTGTACCCCTCCTCTCGCCGAAAGCCAGTTGGGATAGGCTCCAGCATACCCGCGACCCTAATGAGGATAAGCGGCATACAAAATTAATGAATGAATGAATTAACTTGTTTGTCATCTAGCAATAAAAAATATACTAACAACAGTGATTAATTTGGTTAATCACATTGGACTGCTATTATTTTACACTACTGTATATGAGGTTTCTGAGGTAATGTCTTTATTGACACACGACAACGTCAGAGTATTTCCGGGATATATTTGATGACAGAATTTCATTCACAGTATGTCAGTATCCTCAAGATTCCGCGTTTAACAGGGAATTCCATTTTTACTGGCCAATTTCACAATTCCGTTGACGCAATAATCACTACTACCAGCATTTCTTGTTCATTTAACAGTTTGGGATCACACACCCAACACCAAATGTTGCGATACTTAGGTACACCAGTGGTTCTCAATTATTTTCTGTCATGCCCCCACCAGGGGACAGAAATGTCACTTTTTTGGTGTGCCAGACTACACTAATGGCAATTACTGGTTTGTTACTAATCTAAATATTCCTTACTATTCCTTCTTAGGAATATCTGATATAGCAAGTATTTCTATTGAACACAAATCAAGTCATCCCTCACCATATGGCGCTTCAAATTTTACTACTTCATTCTACAGCAGGGTTCTCAAACTCAATTCACCTTGGGGCTGCATGAGGCGGAGTGAGGCCTCGGTGCACATGCATGTGCGCACAATTTGGATTAAAAAAAAAATAATAATCTTCTCAAAATTGAACACAAAATAAGATAGACAAGGGCACTGGTGTAAACAAGTTGGGTGCAAAACTACTAATACAATTCTCACTCAACAAATAAACACAAAATAAAAGGAACAAGGAGCCTGGTGTAAACGAGTTGTATAACTTTCCTCAGGTACATCCCTTCTTTGGTAGTCAATTTTTATGGAACATACTGTACTGTTAACTTTATAATTGTTTTCTCTACAAAACTACTAAAAAAAAACAATCAACAATCAATGAACAAATACATAAACAAATTAAGACCTAATAACTATTTCAATCAGTAATAAATTTGTTTTCAGTGACATTTTACACTTCTATAGTCATCAGTTATTAGGTCATCAGTCACAATGAGTTTTTTTATGAAAATGGCTTCTCTTACCAACTTTTTATTTTGTATATTAATTCACTTGGCGTGTCGTGTTTAGCCGATGCACGGAGAACGGTGCAGCCCTTTACATAGCCCTGATATCAATTCCACTCCCACACAGCCCGGCGTAGGTTATGCTGCAAGATTAAAAAAAAAAAAAAAAAAATAGAGCAAGAAATCCATCAATGCAATCTGCACTGTGAACCAGACCAGATCCACGTGAGGGTACGCCACAACCAAACGGAACTCGCCGTGCGCCGCACCCCTTATCTACTATCATGCTATTTGAGCGCATTTTTTCCCCCATTTAACATGGGAGCTGATGGGGGCCACGACGCGCGGCGTGCTTGGTCCGACTTTTGGAAAGTATGACCAGCCCACCACCACACAGATCCGACTGGACTCAGACGGCAACCCACACCAACAAGTTCCCCTCACTTCTTTTATCTCGCCGGGCACGCATCACTTTGATTTATTCGGAGAGAAAAATAACTTATACATGTTGTATAATGTCACGCTGGGCAGCAACTTAAAACACTTTTGAACAGCAAGTTGGGACGGATGTCCACACTTAACTAGCCCGGTACAGAAGAAAAACATCATTGGCAACGTTGCGTTAACTTTTACTAATTGAAAAATGTTTCTCTGCTCAATCATCAAGCCCAATCGATGTCACAGCCCTGATAGCGTTATACTCCACCGTGATTGGTTGGTTCGTCAGCCCCACACACAACACTGTGCCATTTATATTGTAGTGTTGCGGGGAGCACTTCCTGCTTCCCAGTGTCCTTTGCGGGATTGTCTTGCAAATGTCTCTTTATAACACCCTGAGTGAGATGGTTGAGTATTTCCGCCACTGGAATAAACAATTGACAATTTAAACTTACTCTTCCCATAAAAAAAAGACTTTGGCCTTATTTTCAGTTCCTTTTGAGGGCCGCATTAACATTCAATTTTCAGATAAAGATGGGGCCCACAATACATCGTCTTGAGGGCCGCAAGTTTGAGACCTCTACTCTACAGTGTCACAGTTTTTCAAAATACATATATACTCACTTTATAAACAGTATTATTGGCACCTTATAATACCTGCACTAAAAACACTCTCATGCCTTTACTTATCAGTGATTTCACCTTTTTACTCAGGTTCTATGTTTAGTTAGTTCTATGTTTATTTAATACTCTATGTTTACTTAGAATTCTACGTTGCACTGAGTCGCCAAAGAAAGTTCCTAGTTTGTGAATTGTTCACTTACAATGGCAATAAAGTTTTTCTGATTC
>QODF01000040.1:2043915-2166609 GCA_024372805.1 Oostethus manadensis
ATACATATCTATATAGTTTATATATGTCTAATTTCAGTTTATTTTCTGATAGTATGTCTACTATATTAGGTAAAGATGACTATAGGTATGGTTTTTCATGTCTAGAGGGCTCTAGCGGTGTTAAAACCACAATTAGACAAGTTTTCTATCTTAAAAAATTGAAATATTTCATTTATAAACAAAGAAATCCTCCTCAACTACTGTGCAGTGGTTTTCCCAAACATTAATTTCATTGTGGCGCGCCATCACAAACAAAATTGATCCTTGCAGGTCATGCCGCAATCTTTTATTTCAGATTTGGCCCACACATTCACATTATAATGTGAATGAATGGCTTGTCATTACAACTCCAACCCAGTAGATGGCGCTGTAGGTCTTTATTGTCAGGAGCACTTCAACTTGCATAAGCCGCTCTAACATTTGCAATCCGTAGCCACCCACTACCTTGACAACACTGTACAAAATGGACAGTCTTCGAACAGAACAACAGTCTTATTGACCATGCAAACCAAAAAACAAACTACCATTCTATGTGGGTAACAACATGCTAACACAAACTCGTAACTTCAACTGTTATTTACAAAGTGCTCAGAAAAAATAACATGATTTTTTTTAAATTGTGGTTTGTGTTGCCACAAGTGATGAATCACACGCACCGAAGTCATAAATGTGACTTCAATCAGACGGTAAGGCGTATTTCTCAATGCAAGCTTTTTATTCACAACACTCAGGCAACCTCGGCGCACCATACATCCTTAGCCAGTAAAATTACAGTACGCTTGGCATCACGGCCAGTTATGCAAATTATACGATGACATCGTGTACTGCCCTCCTCCCCCATCACCACCACTATTAAACCTGACCTATGGGAAACATTATATGCTGTATATGAAAAGATATCAAGAGTGAAACCACTTAGTGCAAGTTGATTCTGGCTGCTATCTGAGAGTAAGCCAACTGGCACTCAACCAGCAGGTAAATGTAGTTAAAACATGCACCTACTTGTCAGGCGGCCCTGACAAACTAAATAAAATAAAGGTTTTAGGTTCCTTTGCTATAATAGAGTTCTGTGTGGGTGTAGCTCAACTTCCCACCCCTCATGCCACTTTCTTTTCAATTTCACTTCAAGTCAATCAATCGTGTGTCTGCCAGCAGTGCATCCCAACCAAGTCTCAACTGCTTCAGTTACACTTGATCAAAACAAACCACCAAATTGTTAACCATCAAGCCATTCGCATGACCATTCTGTGTGCCCATGCCTATGCTGATCCAAATTAGGGTTATTCTGTTGTTTGACAGGGGTTTGCGACTGGACATTTGTAGCTGTGTGCTCTCTTCAACATGATCCTTCTATCCAAGAGAGCTACATGAAATATATTCTGATAAGTAGACTATTCCAATTATAAAAAGGTTGCAAGGCTAATCTTTTTTCAGTTAAATAACTACAGCATTATGCGTAATTCGAGGAAAAATGCCGTAACAGGCAGCAACATTAACTTAACTCAAATTAAATGCTGGAACTAATGCTTAAATCATTCTTTAAACCAAAGAAACAAAACCACATGTGCAATAAATATGATGAGTAATATCTGAATTCCATGTAGCTTTTGTAATGCAAAACATAGCACATTGATCTAAAAGACTGCAAATGTTAGCTGATCCACTTGCTTCTGCTTTTTTGGCAAGTACAATAACAAACATTAACAGAAATAACAGCAATATGTCCATATTTATAAAGAAGAAACAATGCTAATTTGTTTACCACATGGATTTTTGGAAAAGCTACGCATTTTGAATGAAAAAATATGATTTATTCAAAAAATGATTTGCATAGGAGTCCAATAGTTGGATTTTCTGTAGCGCTAAAAATTTGAGATGAACTTTTGCCACTATAAATTATATGACTGTGAAGAAAGGGAGAGGAAAAAATGTACACTCTTGGCTTAACATATTGAACAGATATCACATCACTGGAAATTAGGCAGTTCAAAATAAGACATTGTTGTCAAACTGCTGTTTAGGGAGGACAATTAATCACTGTGTTGTTATAATTTGGATGGTGCATAAAGTCCAAAAGTCTAACTCCACCCTAAAAAATGGGTGCTGCACATGTCAGACAGTTGGAACAACCCTTAATCCTTAATTTGTGCAAGCAAACCTAAATGCGTTGCTTCAAATCCAGTGCAACTAAACCTGCAAACAGCCTATGAGCTCATCAAGAATGTCCTGTTTGGTGCATGATGGTTCCTGTGCACTTGAACTGATCAGCATGTATTCATTTTCACAGCATTGACAGATATCCCACTTCCCGAATAGTAACACAAAAACACTGATACCATCTTTCCCATCACCTCAAATCTCGCATCTCAAAAGAAAACCGGTTTCATAGTGGCGTTGTAATTTGTTTGACAACAACAACACTAACAAATGTGCACGCTTGCTAGATCAAACCTGTATTTCCTGTAACTGTCAATGGGCTCCACGCCCCTTGAAGAAAAGAAAAAAAATCACCCATGTGTAACACAAAAACAAAAACAAGCTGAGTCAAGAGTCTAACCACCAAAAGCCCAAGTCAATCACTGAATTTTTTGTTTCACCTTCAGCACCAGTTGTAAATTAGTTAAAGATTCTTTATATCATTTAAAATTGTGGTGCAGTTTATGCATGTAGGTAGTATAATGTAGGCATGAGCCGGTATGTGAGTTTGACTGTTTGATACTGATTGTATTTTGGGGATGTCAGATAATATCGACCCACCGATATTATGGGCCCGATGTAACATCGGTAGATATCGGTATCAGGTTTGTCCCCTATGATGAAAACCAATAAGGTAAGTGGCACTAATATTGTTTTATTGTCTAAAACAATACCACATTATGATAATTCCACGACAGGAGACGTGATGTTACACATAACAATATCGCTATGGGTAGTTATCAGAATCGGAAATTGAGAATCGGAAAATATCAGCATATTGGATATCGGAAAAAAGCCAATATAAGGCCTCCCTAGTTATTTTTGAAATATCATTATTGAATAGAAGAGAAAAATATACACCTGTTGAACAGTCATTTTTAAACAGTAAAATAGTACATGGTGGAGGTGGAACATGTTTTAAAAATAAATTACCAAACTGAATTATTTCTAAATAAATAAAAATGCTATTCTTAATGAAGTCTACTGTGGCTAACAGTGCAACTCAAGTCACAACACCATAAATATTTTCTTAGTTGGTTTTTTTTGTTTGTTTTTTAAAGCAAAATTCAAAAAAATGCGTTTACCAAGTGTCTCAAAAAGTTCACAACATCAATAATTGAAGTAATATATAATGATGACATGTGTGATGGATGAAAATGGGATTATTTTAAACATTGGATAACAACTCTTCTGTTTGCTAACATAAATAACCTTTGAGACACTTTCTTCCAGTGTGTTGTGGTTGCATCTCTCCAGGTCACTGGTGTGAGTGACATGAAGAAAAGCTCTGATTCGCTGCATCAGTTTCTAAACAACCATTTATAAGACAACAGGTCTTTTTCACACTAGGGGAAAAATACAGTCGTATATTCGAGTCAATGCAGTATTTGTCTGTGTTCACACTGCAGGTCAATTTCGATTTGTTTGCTCATTTGGAACCTGTATCGGATTTTTTAATGTCAGTGTGAACAGAACAATTCCGATTTTTTCAAATGCAACTCAGATCTCATTCGTATATAGATATAAATCGGATATGTAAGCAATGCGACTGCACTGTGAACGCTCATGCAGTATATATCCAATATATACGTCATAGAAAGCCGTGTTTTACCAAGACTTTAAAGGTAGGCAGTCATGGAAAGGTGAGGTTTATCATGCACAATACTTATAAATTTACTCACCAATGTAGGCAAAAGTTCTTCTCATCCGAAAAAATTGCAGAGAAAAATTACAGAGAGCTGCTGAAGCAGCAATGTCTCGCCACTCCACCCACACGCACCTTGGAACAGATGTGGCAACAAGTTGTCTACAAACTTGCATACCAACGTTCTTGCCATCTGAATCATTTGGTTTAGTAAATATTGACCGGTTGCACAAAGTCCTTGAAATTGCCGCAAATTAGCTTTAGTTATTAGAAAGTGAGTCATGGACTATGTTTATACTGCAGGTTAATTCCGATTTGTTTGCTCATATGCGACCTGTATTAAAAAATGTTATATGTCAGTTTGAACAGCACAATTCCGATTTTTTCATAGGCCACTCAGGTCTCATTCGTATGTGGATATAAATTGTGTGTGTGTGTGATGCAACTGCAGTGTGAACGCTCATGTGGCATATATCTGATTCATACGTCATAGGAAGCCGTGTATTGCCGTGCTTACTGAGAATGTAGGCAGTCATGGAAAGGTGTAGTTTATCGTGCAAGACTTAGATAAATGTACACACCCATGTAGGCAAAAGTTCTTCTCATTTGAAAATTATTTGTATAAGTTGTCAGTTAAGCAGCTCTCGCCAATGTCTCAACACTCCACCCACATGCACCTTGGAACAGACGTGGCAACAAGTTGTCTACAAACTTCCATACCAAAATTATTGCCATCTTTCTTCTTCATCTTCTACACGGAATCATCTGGTTGAGAAAATATTTACTCGTGTTGCACAAAATACCTCCAAAACCAGCTCTTCATGCTCTAAAGTTGATTTTGAAAATCACAATAGTGATACTTTTGATATTTCATGTATATGATTTTGTTCTTTGTTTTTTCTGAGGTTGTATATTATCTTGGCTATATTGTAAATCACCCCACTACCTCAATGTACTTTACAGTTGAAAATAAATCGATAAAGCCATATGATGTCTTGTATTCCTTATGCTATGATTTGGAATACTGTACACTACGTTTTAAACTTCATCAGACACATTAGGTGAATTTGAACATAGTATTGAACTGGTATCGCCAATACCAGCCTGAATTTTACCCAGTACCAAATCAGAGATAAAATCAATGGTATCGCACTTTGCTGAATCACACACCTCAGCAGTCTTTACTTCTGTAAAGACATGATCACTTTCCAGGCGCATTTGTTTGGAAATGTGAACGACCACATAAAAAAAATCCGATTTTAAACTAAAAATCCGAAATGGGAATTGTACACTGCAGTGTGAACACAGCCATGATTAGTTTGCTTTTGTTAAAGTTGGTCCCGGGTAAATCATCTGTCAGACTCATACAGACTTGAGGTGTTAATGCTACTGATGTCCAAAAAAAGCTTGTAAATAATAGAAAAATTCCCCCCAAAATTGTCATTCAACCATGTCTTTATCCTACGGCTTTCAAATTGATACAAGTGCAAAGACCGGGCCATTGGTGATGGACAGAGATAGTGATTATGAAATCCAAACACAAATAAAAATCTCAAAGTGATTTTATCATAATAAACATCAGGCCATTCCCCTGTTGATTAAGCTTAGGTTCTACCACAGCAGGAAGCAAAATAAAGTACATCTGATTCCTCTTTGACATCTAATGCCAGACAAAATGTTATGTTATGATTCAATCTATAATCATTTAGGTATGAAGTTGGTCTTGTCGCTCCAAAATAACTGTCTGAAGGCGTAACCAAGATGAATGCTTTGTGGCAAAACACGCCCAGAAGGAATTCAGCAGTATTATGCAGAAGCATGTGCATATACAACCACACAGGTTAAGGTAGGGGTCGGGAACCTTATGGGCTACGAAAGCCAAAAACAACACATATTTTCAAATGTATTTTCGTGAGAGCCATATCCAATTTTTTTTAATATATATTTATTAATATTTTGAATGTTATTTTTAACACTGTGATTCCTGTCATGTTTTACTTTAAAAATGGACAGCCAAAACACATTATAAAACAAAAATAATTTTTTATTGTAATATTATGACTTTATTTCTAAATTAATTTTTCCTATATCAAACATTCCAAAAATTACATCTTTATAATGTTTGTTTCTTTCTGCGACATTTAAAAAATAAAAATGAACCCTGTTACTAAGATGACATTGTTCTTACTAATAATATTCCAAGTTCATTCATTCATTTTCTATACCGCTTATCCTCATTAGGGTCACGGGGATGCTGGAGCCTATCCCAGCAGACTTTGGGCGAGAGGCGGGGTACACCCTGGACTGGTCAATCGCAGGGCACATATAGACAAACAACCAGTCACACTCACATTCATACCTACGGACAATTTAGAGTCACCAATTAACCTAACATACATGGTTTTGGAATGTGGGAGGAAACCGGAGTACCCAGAGAAAACCCACACACGCACGGGGAGAACATGCAAACTCCACACAGAGATGCCCAACGGAGATTTGAACCCAGGTCTTCCAGATCTCCTGACTGTGTGGCCAATGGGCTAACCACTCAGCCACCGTGCGGCCATATTACAAGTTTTCTCTTGCAAAATTGTGACATTTTTTGACAACTCTTAAAATTACAGCATTTTTTTCAATTTTTGCTGTTATTTTTTTTCCCAATTTTTTAAAACTTTTTTCATAATTCTTAGTTTATTCCTGTAATATTGACTTTATTCTCAGATTATTATAACCTTTTCCAAAACCTAATTTTCCACAAACTTTTTTTTGGTTAGATGACAACTTTTTTCTTCTAATATTTTTATTTTTATTTTTGTAAAAGTTCTACTCATTTTTAAATTTTTGCTGTTTCCTTAAAGTGTTTTTTGATTGTGCCGCAGGCAAACAAATCGCTCAGACTGCACTTTCGACACCCCTGTTGTAAAGCAAAGAAAAAACTACATTTAAATAAAAATATGTTCTGGTGTTTAGAAACTTCTGAGAGCCATATGTGGTCATCAAAAGAGCCACATTTGGCTGCCGAGCTATAGCTTCCCTAACCCTGGGTTAAGGAGTCGTTTCACTCAAACTGCTTAAAATTAAAACATTCAAAGCACTACACACCATGCATCACCTGCCAAACTTATTTACAATTACAATTGTACAATTTATTTACAATTTTTTACAATTACAATTTATCAATGCTCATTTTAAAAACTGGACAAACTGGTAAAACATTCCAACAGACTGCCTTGCATTCTTCTTCATAAGCTTAGCAGATGTCTAGTAAGACTATTTAAAAACAGTCTGATGATGTACTGTGTGTCACAAAACATTCAAGGTCTGTGTACAAAACAACTAAAACAAAGTAACCACTAGAGCTGCAACAATAATCAATGAATCTATGATTAATTGATTATCCAATTAAGCAACAAGTTGTTGTTTTTTTTTTATTTACAAATATCAATATACTCTAATTTCATTGGATTTTATTTCCTTAGTCATCCATGAAAGCAGACCTGTTATCTTTGTCCTACAGGCAAAACAAGATATTCACACACATCCACTTTTGGCTATTAAACAACGACCAACCTTTTTGCGTCCTATCTGAGGCCCAAACCGCATCACTGTTTATGTTTGGTTTATATTGATTTGGTCCAACTAGGGGCTAACCGATTACTCGATTAATCCAAACAACCAGCTTTTGATGAATGGACTAACAAAATTATCATTGGTTGAAGCCATATTAACCACACAAAGTAACTGAACCAACAGAAGCAGCGTTAAAATACTAAGTAACAGTAAGACAACTATGGCATTATTTTATCTATCATCTCCAATTCAAAGACTTTGAAACAATTACGTACCTAAAAATAAAAGAACAGCTTCAAACTCAGCTATGGTACATCACTTGATCAAAAGGCTACAACATTTGTACAAGTGCCACACCACAAAATTACATATTTGAGGAAAGGTCAGTGCGCAACTTAAGGATTTAATGTGCTTGTGTATTTTTCATCCGAGAGAAAACAAGAGCGCCTTTGGGCAAAAAGCAAGCGTCGAGCCAGTCACGTCGCGCCACTTACCCACCTTGGAGGCACAGTAGTGGATAGTGAACTTTGTTTTTGAGTTCACTCAGCAAGCAGTGACGACATTACTGACATGCCAGCAAGCGTGAATAAGCATTTGTCAATGTATGCATGCAAATAATAACCCTTCAGTATACTAAACATGCACAGAACACTTCCCAAGTCAAACATTATCCAACTATCATGTTGATATGGCAGAGTATCATTTGTGATTTGTCGCATCCTTACCAACACCATGAACAGAACACTTAATGCTGCCTTTGTTTTAAATTCCAGTACCTGTTTTGTAGCTTTTACTCAACCAACAAACCAATCAGTACAATTACACAGCATGCGGAAAGCCCTTTCCTCCGAGTAAAAAAATATATACAATGGAACCTCAAGATACAAAATGAATTTGTTCTGGAGGGGCTGTCGTGTCTTGGAATTTTCATATTATGAGACAAGATTTACCATATAAATGGCATAATTTGTTCCAGCCCCCTCGAAAGCGGTCGTATGAAGTGTAAATATTGTACCCACCCAAAATAAATATTTTCATTAATGACAACATAAACATTTACATGAGCATGAATATTAAAAAAAAACAATGACAAAATGCAGTGATGCGGACTC
This sequence comes from Oostethus manadensis, assembly GCA_024372805.1. Taxonomy (NCBI): domain Eukaryota; kingdom Metazoa; phylum Chordata; class Actinopteri; order Syngnathiformes; family Syngnathidae; genus Oostethus; species Oostethus manadensis. The sequence goes on from QODF01000040.1 coordinate 2,052,439, forward strand.
TGCACCGATCTGTCGTGGTAAATCAGAATCAGAATCAGAAAAACTTTATTGCCATTGTAAGTGAACAATTCACAAACTAGGAACTTTCTTTGGCGACTCAGTGCAACGTAGAATTCTAAGTAAACATAGAGTATTAAATAAACATAGAACTAACTAAACATAGAACCCTGAGTAAAAAGTTGAAATCACTGATAAGTAAAGGCATGAGAGTGTTTTTAGTGCAGGTATTATAAGGTGCCAATAATACTGTTTATAAAGTGAGCATAGTGCAAATGTTATAAAGTGTTCATGAGTTCAACAGCAGCAGGAAAGAAACTGTTCTTGTGGCGAGAGGTTCTGGTCCGAATGGACCGTAACCTTCTGCCAGAGGGGAGTGGCTCAAATAGTCCATGTCCAGGGTGGGAATTGTCAGCAAGTATCCGGCCTGCTCGCCCCCGAGTTCTGGAGACGTACAGGTCCTGGAGAGATGGGAGGCTGCGGCCGATCACTTTCTCGGCGGAGCGCANCGATGCGCTGCAATCTGTGTTTGTCCCTGGCAGTGGCCCCAGCGAACCACACTGTGATGGAGGAGGTGAGGATGGACTCAATAATGGCCGTGTAGAATTGCACCATCGTCTGGACAGGCAGCTTGGCTTTCCTCAGCTGCCTAAGGAAGTACATCCTCTGCTGAGCCTTCTTGATGATGGAGCTGATGGTCTGCTCCCACTTGAGGTCGTGGGTGATGTTAGTGCCCAGGAAGCGGAAGGAGTCCACAGTTGTGATGGGAGAGTCTGTCAAGACGAGGGGGGGCAGTTGGGCTTTGACTTTCCTGAAGTCCACGATCATCTCCAAAGAGAGAACTGAGCAAAAAGGCAAAGCTCTCAATTTACCGGTCGATCTACGTTCCTACCCTCACCTATGGTCATGAGCTTTGGATAGTGACCGAAAGGACAAGATCGCGGGTACAGGCGGCCGAAATGAGTTTTTTCTGCAGGGTGGCTGGAGTCTCCCTAGAGTGAGTCCAGATAGGGTGAGAAGCACTGTCATCCGGGAGAGACTCGGAGTAGAACCGCTGCTCCTCCGCATTGAGAGGAGCCAGATGAGGTGGCTCAGGCATCTGGTTAGGATGCCTCCCAAACGCCTTCTTGGGGAGGTGTTCAGGGCACGTCCAACCGGTAGGAAGGCTCGGGGAAGACCCAGGACACGTTGTAGAGACTATGTCTTTCAGCTGGCCTGGGAACGCCTCGGCATCCGCTGGGAAGAGCTAGACAAAGTGGCCGGGGAGAGGGAAGTTTGGGCTTCTCTGCTTAGGTTGCTGCCCCCGCGACCCCACCTCGGATAAGCAGAAGAAAATGGATGGATGGAACGACAAAATCATAAATGCAATGAAAAATAATGTTATGAATAATGAATTGGGCGGCACGTTCTATTTTCAATTTCGTATATTGAATATTTTTAATATTCAATATATCTTTGAAGCCCAATTTGTATTATGAATTTTTTGTATATTAAGGTTTTTGTGAGTCAAGGTTCCACTGTAATTATTTAATGTAGCAGAAGACTCAAATATTGACAATCTCATCGATGGAAGTTATTCTAATTCACACATACTAAAAAAATAACTACAAAAGAAATAGTAAAATGGGTCAAGACCTTTCTTACGAGAATTTTATAGAATCTTCAAAAAATATATAGCCTTACATGGCTATAGAGGACCTCCGTGCATCCCACCAGACACCTCTATGAAAACAACAAGCCGCCGTTTTCAGATGTTCCTACTCTGGAAACAGTTTTTTAAAAAAAAACCTTTCAAGGCCCCAAAAACGGCATTTCTGCGAGAGGCTGAAATGGTAAAATATTGTACTTTTGCGTTTTGACCTGAAAATGTTTCTGTCTGGACAGCCCCCAAGTCTCCCCCCAGAGAACCACAGTTGGGTACCCTACTCTCCAAAAACCCTCCTGGAGCATATTTTGTGGAAGGTACTCAAAATCAGTTAACTTTGCCGTAGACATAACTGTAGTTAGCTTAGCGGGTTTTTAAAAATGTTGTTTTTTTCTTCATTTTTCTCCAATGAAGCCTTCTTGTGCCATCTAGGAGAGGCCCACCTCATAATTTGAATACGCATGATCTATGGTAACCCCTTAATTGTTTTGATATTGTGCCAAAATAAACATTTACAGGTCTATATGAAGCTACTCAGACCAGACCAGATCAGTTTTGTATCTAACATGAAACAATGTCAATGTTGTACAAAATAAACACACCTCAAATAGCAACGTCACTCACAAGGGTGCGCAAATGCAAATATACTGTATATAAACTACAACTATGTAAACAAACCGCCAGCATGCTCCCTGCCTGGCTTACTGTAACAGCCCCATTCACGGAGTAAGAGCGGGCCAAATCACTTAACCATTATTTTATCACATGTGAACAATTTCATGTCAAGAAAAGACATAAAAACTGTTTAAAAAGGATTAAGGAGCGCAGTGGTGATTTAGCGTCTGGTCAAAAACAACCAAGACCGAGACAGCAAGACAGCAAGCAAAGACAGAGTAGCAGTGAGTGAGTAGGGACTCAAAACGTTGGCACAAAGAAAGAAAAGAGAGTTCGCCGACATGATGGAAAGAAGAAAATTGGATATACCGTGTGCCCGAGAGACCGGATGGAAAGGCAGCAGGGATATGTTGTGGAGGTCAGACAGAGATATCACGATGAAGATTAAAAACATTGCCAAAGTGTATTCCCCACAAGTCAGTTGTGAGAAGAGAAAGAACATTTCTGGACTTGAATGGATGGTCTAATGCATTCATTCAGGTGCAAGAGTGGTAGTTGGTGCACACCTCAATTGCCATGTTGGTGATTGAAATGAGGAAATAAAAAGGTGATGTGTTGTGTTGTGTTAAGGACAGAAACATGGAAGGAACGATGGTGATAAAATACATGGAAATGGCTGACCTATCCACTTATCATAGATCTATCATTCTTCCACTTATCATAGGTCGTGCCATGAGGGCAGCAGCCTAGTCAGGGAAGCCCAGACTTCCCTCTCCCCGGCTATGTCGTCCGGCTCCTCTCACCGGATCCGAGGTGTTCCCAGGCCAGATGAGAGACACAGTCTCTCCAACATGTCCTGGAGTCTGGAGGGCATTCTGACCAGATGTGGCCGAGCCACTTGATCTGGCTCCTTACAATGCGAAGGAACAGCAGTTCTACTCCGAGTTTCTTCTGAATGACAGTCCTTATCACCTTATAACTACAGCCCAGCCACCCTACAAAGAAAACTCATTTTGGCCGCTTGTACCTGCAATCTTGTCCTTTGGGTCACTACTCAAATCTCATTAGCATAGGTCATGGTAGGAACGTCGGTCGACCATTACATTGAGCCCTTTGCCTTTTGGCCTCTTTGCCTCTTTACCACAACAGACCAAAGCAGACGCCGCAACCAATATGCCTGTCTTATCTCGCGTTCCATTTTTTCCTCACTTGTGAACAAGACCCCTAAACTCCTCTGCGAGGGGCAAGATCTCATCACTGAATTCTGTCCTTAAAAGTGATGACTATAATTGTAAACAAAGAGCTCTGCGGTCTGCCAACCAAAGTCTAAATATAAACAGTGGGGTGATCATTCCTTTTTTGTAGCTGGTCCCAGGCTTTGGAATGTCTTACCTGTTGAATTTTGGTCCATCTCAGATTTACATTTGTTTAAGGCAAAACTTAAGACTAATTTGTTTCGAGCATCGACACTTTTTATTTTGATGTATTTCTTTTCTTTTAATGCATTTTATTTATTGTTTTATTATGCTTGTCTTGTACTTTGTGCACTGTTGTTCAGCCATAGCTGATGTAAGGGGCTATATTGTACATATAACATTTGATTGATTGATTAAATTAATCAATAAATGACTAAGATACTGTATCTTGTATTCCTAATGCTGTGATGTGGAATACTGTACATTACGTTTTCAAATTTACCAGACACATTAGATGAATTTGCACGATGTATTGAATTGGCAGCTTAATCGCACATCACAGGACCACACACCGCAGCTGTCTTAACTTGCATAAACACACAGAAATGGGAGTGATGTGCTTCTGTGCATGCACGCCACTTTCCCAAAACTTTGCATTTGTTTGGTACATTTGTTTGGTAATGTGAACGACCACATAAAAAAATTAGATTTTCAACTAAAAAAATCTGAACTGGGACCCATACCCTGCAGTGTGAACATAGCCTAGGAAAAGCTAATACATAGTTCTCACATACTTTTTTGCTGGTGACGGACAGGCGAAAGTGAGGTGTGTGTGTGACAATTCTGCAGATGGACAAAACAGAGGTTTGAGCAATCATAAAGTATTTGCAAAAGAAAGGTTGGGCCCTTAAGGAAATCCATAAGGACATGGTACAGACACTTGCTGAGTTGAAGCGAGCCAGGGTTAAGAGTATAAATCATTTCATGAACTCAACAGCCTAATTTATTCATACACCCTTTGTTTGAGTTGTAAGAGAGCTCTTTGCAGTTATTTAAAGTGTACTACTACAGTTGACGTAGTGCCACATTACAGAGTAAGTGTAAACAGTGGAAACAATGTTTGAGTTGTGTCAAAATAAACCTAAATATTGTGATTTTAAAGCATGGTCTTTTACTGCATAGAAGAGTCATTGCCCTGCATTAGTGACTTGAGGACATGAGTTGAGGACAGATCCAAGTGGCCTTCATCCATCCTCTGTACACAGGGTCAGCTGTGAAGCACACCTGGTGTGGCAGCCAAAACTGGTGAGTATTTTGCAGCAGCAAACTCGAACATGTTGGTTCATTACAGATAAAATGCACAGTCTAGACTGTGGGATTGCGTAAAGTAACAAAAAATAATGACTCACAAGGAGTAACATGTATTAATCCTGTAAGTAGTAATCAACTTAGCTTCCAAATGGGGCTACCACTGGTAGCCCCATTTCTCAGGCTAGCAGTTTAATCGTCAACATTTTCCATCTGTTTGCTACTAGTCTGTTTTATCACACTAGATTGTCAATCGAGGTCATTTATTTGACTTTCACACCGTTCAGTGTTCAGTGAAGAAGAGTGAGATTGTTGATCTAAACTTAGTGAAGGTCTAACGGGAATTGCATTATAAAAGCGATACGATAGCAAAGTTTTATTACCATGACCCATTTTTTGTGTAGTATCTTTCCGGTTGTGCTACAAGATAAACTTCCTGGACATTTTCCTGCTACATCACATGACCATGTTTGTCAAGACGTAATGCAGTATTGCACAAAAATGAGTACCCCTCTCATTTCATTTTTATAACAGTATGTGTTCTCAAGTGACAATACGATACAAATGAAACATGGATATACTTTAAAGTAGTCAATGTACAGCTTGTATAGCAGTATACATTTACTATCCACTGATAATAACTCATGGATTCGACAGACAGCCATTATTGTCTAGAATAGAATAGATGGCAGAGGACCGTCAAGCCTTACTGCTATACACAAGTTGTTTTCAAACTTTTTACAACAACTACTTGAACTTCAAAAATGTTTTGCTTTGTAGGTACCACTGTTTTGGAGACCTCCACTTGCAATCACTGTTTCGCTTTGGAGCTGCTTGAGAGATGGGCATCAATGCGCTCGTAAGTGCACTCTCAATGCCTTGTTGTTCTGTATATACAGTATAAACCTCCAGACGCCAAATATAATATTTTCTAGAGGGAACAAATACTCATATTCACATTTTCAATTTAGTCATTTTATATCAATTTTAGTATTTTTTAATATTTTTTTAATTACTGTGGAGTAGTGGTTAGCATTACAGACTCACAGTCAGGAATTTGAGGATTTAAATCTCTGTTGGAATGTCCCTATGTGGAGTTTGCATGTTTTCACAGTGCTTGCTTAGTTTTTCCAGCTTCCTCCCACATCCTTAAAAACAAGCATGTAGGCCAAATAGTAGACTCTAACCCTACGATTGACTATTCATTGGCTATCTAGTGACTATAATTTTTTTAAATTATCATAGCCGCGACAGACTTCTTTCACTGTTCCCATGCGACAGCGCAGTTGAAATCATGTGTAAACTCACTTTGGTTTTTATAGTGACAATGCTGGACATGGACGTTGCATGGATAGGACGGCACAACAAATATGCGCAGCGACCTCGTTCGTCACCTCGCCTGCGGAGAAAACTGTGTTTACTAAGAGAAATGTTGATTTTTGGATTTAAATTCTAAATGTTGTGTTGTTCAGTCAAGAGACATAGGTTTAGTTTTATTTATTTATTTTATTTTCAATATTGTCATGCTGCTCAACCTTATCCGGGTCATTGTCTGTCTCTTTTCAGTGATTATGTCACCACTGTTTTACTACACTAAATATTAATGCGTTAAAATAATGTCAATGTTTGTAAGACACCCACAATACAGTCCTGTTTGCACTTACTGTATGTGGCAATACAACAGTGTCCTTGTTTTTGCACTACTGCTGGTTGTTTTCTGGTTAAAATATCCAACCATTTTCTATACCACCTCTACTTATTAGCTGGGGCCTATCCCAGGCGAATGCTGCAAATATGAACTATAAAATTATTTTATTTGTTTTTTGGGATAGGCTCTAGAATACCCGCAATCCTAACGAGGATAAGCAGCATAGAAAGTGGATGGATGGATGGTTTCACCCTATCATTGTATTGAGACATTACAGCATTAGTGTGTTATATTCTTATTAATTTTTATTACGGTGATTGTTATTGTGCGCTATATATCTCAAATCGCATCATATTGTATCGTGAGGTATCCTGAGATTCATAGCCTTAGTGTCAATTAGGGCAGCATGATACTGCAAGAAATGTGAATCAGAATTTTGCTTATAATGGCTGGGACAATTTTTCTCACTGACACAAAAACACATTCTTGTTTTATTTTGAAGAACCTTCAAATGGTCTTTCATGTCTGGCGATTCTTAATGGGAGGTCCCGGTTCCAATTTGGGCTCATTTGGTCAAAGTCTGTAGTGTGGGTTGGTCAGAACACGAGCCCTGGTCTGTGACCGGTTCTAACCCATATAGCCTGCTTCCTGTGGTTCTTAGAATAAGGGCTACGCTGACTTTTTTGTTCTTCTCGTCACATCAGACATTCTCTACCAGATTTCAGGTCGATCTTTCAAACTAGTGGTTCAATTTTGGAGAGTTTTGTGCACTTTTAGTAACCCAAACCAGTGATCATAATCGCAGAGGAACAATTACAAACGCAACAGTTACAATTTATTTTTGTTGCTGCATCAATTACATGTAGCAGACACCCTTGGAATCCTAGTGCAGGTTGGGGTTTTGTGTTCACGACCAAATGAATGCATTCAAAGACTGAAAATAGTCTATCAAGTCAAAAACTTGGCACGCTTGCTCACTCGACAACACATTCTTTAAGCATTTAAGAAAGACAAGTCAAAAGAAAAGTCAATGAATGTGATAGCTCTTCCTACGAGCCTTGTCAGTGGCATCAGCCGTCAGCAAGTAGAACCACCCTGAACTCATCCTGAGGCTTGCTGGGGCATATGAGGAATGAGGAGGAAACGTCGGCCGTCATGGCAACGGCAGAGCAGTGTGAGTCCTCAAGAAAGATTTCAGCGTTTGTTTGTGATGTACAGTAGATCTTTTTTTTTTTAATCATATCTTTACGTTAATTGATATAGCTTTTTCCCCCATTTTTTTCTGCAGACCTAGTGTGAATGGTTGTATGTTTACATGTGTCCTGTGATTGACTGGCGATCAAGCAAGCGTGTGCTTCCACCTATCAGCTGGGATAGGCTACAGCCTACCCATGACCTTAATGAGGTCAAGTGGTGAAGAAAATGAATGGATGGATAGTATTGTACACTGACTTCTCTAAATACAGTTTACATCTGTATATCTAAGTTTCATTTCTGTAGGTGTGTCCCTTGAGAGATATAATGAAATTGTTGCTGAAATGTGAGGGATGTACTCCCTTTTGGGAGATAGTGAATAATCATTTCAACACAAATAAGGATAGTCACAAATGCACACCACACCTCCAGTTCCTTTCAAGCTGTTCGGTTTGAGATCTTTTTCTAGTTTAGATGCTAAAACAATTGTTTTTTAACGGTTTGTTTTGGTTGAGCTGTCCATTTGCTAGCTCTTTAAAGCTATTTTAAAGTACTGCAACTTGCAGGGAGAATTGCCGTGCATAAAGTAAAAGTAACGCTTCTTGTGCAGCTGCGGTGACCAAAACCAGGCCAGGAAGACGCATGTAGTTAACCAGTGAAGTGGCCTGCAGTGCGGGTAATTTCCACCTCCACAGGTTGTTGCAGCCTTGCTGGTCTTGCGTAATGATTGTCCCCAGGTCCTCGCACATTCTCACGGCATGGATCAGCTCAGCTCAGCTAACTGGTTGGCTGGCAACTTCTAACACGATCCCAGGCTGCATTTTGTGTGCGTGGATGGGTGGGGAAGAAAGGTGTGCGGAAGCGGCTGGTTGCTAACTTACCTTAGGCAAGTCCCGAAGTTGGTTTGCGTCCAGTAGGAGCTCCTCCAAACTCCGACAGTAGCGATAAATGTCATCGGGCACAAAGAGCAGCGAGCAGTGGCGTCTATCGATCATCTCTACATGACGGTTGCACCGCCACAGGGGGATACAGTGAAACATCACGGGGGAGGTGCGCGTGAATGTCGTACCAGGACGACAAACTAACAGTCCGAGCCGGGAAGGGAATGCAACAGATTGCCACTGAGGGGTAGCCCCGAATTAAAACAAAACAAATCACAGGTAATGCGGTACTAACAGGTGGTTCCGGCCGTAAACAAATCCAAGGTACCGAATGTTAGGTATCGGTCAACATGGGGATCACCCTCCGTCGCTACTTCGCTAAGTTAGTTTGAAGGACCCTCCGCTTTGCCACCATAAACTCCCGCTGTTACTTCCCGCATGGAAGCCGGCTTACATCTCCTGGAAGAAGGCAAACATTGTCGTTTTATTCGCGTCGTTCGTCCCAGAGTGAATTTCCTCTCGCGTCCAGACCCGGAACATTCACTCCCTCATTCCAATCCTACGTCATCACTCCTGGCGGCTCCTCCCATCGTCCTGCGCTAGGTCGCCATGTTGGGACGGAAGGGTGCGACTTTTGCCCGGACACCCTTTGGTACATAAGACCACCACTCAACATTTGGGCTTTTCCGTTCATTTTAAATCACATTTAAAATGTTTATATAATGATAAAATAATGGTTGACCCCAGGTTGGCTGAAGCAGGGATTCTCAACTGCTAGGTTGAGACCCCATTGTTAATGGGTGGAAGAAATTATGTTCAAGTATTCAAAACACAGGCAACGTCTGGTTTTTGTTGGTGTTTACAAAATTAATAAGTTATATTTGTTTTATAAATATTTATGTTATCCAGTTCCTCCTCGTGCATGTCTTAAATATTGTGCGCTGAAATATATATTGCACATGTAATTGTGTACAGGTATTTATGTTTAAAAGATGGCATGCATGTAGGGATGGGTACTGAATTTGTTATTTTTATAGCCAACAACCACATTTTGTCCGTTCAGCACCGATTCATGTAAAACCAAAAGGAACCATGTTTCGATACCTAAACTCTAGTCTCCATGAAGTGTCACGGCGCTGCATTCAACAACAACATTCTTGACAACATTTAATTGTCAAGAGAAGAAGATCAAGCCAGAGGAGGGGTACTGTTTACGCTACCAAGGAGACAAATTAAAGCTACAGAAAGTAGCTGAAATAAGTCAAAGTACATTTTAAGTACATGGATACAATAAAATCTGCCTGTTTAATAAATGGCAATGTTCTGGAGGAAGACACTTTTAATACGTGTTTTTAAAAAGGTATTTGCTCTCTATGAACCCCCATCATGCAATTTTACCAAAAGGGAAAGGAAAGGAGTACAGAGCTGGGTTTTAGTTACTTTTTTTCCCCCTGAAACAACTGCAATGTTACCATGCAAACAGTTGTTTTGATGTATTTGGTAAAGTTCATAGGGAGATAAGTATTTTACATTTAAGCCTATCACGAGAATCAATAAACCAATTAATCATATTTTACATTTAAGCCTGTCACGATAATCAATAAACCAATTTATCATATTTTACATTTGAGCCTGTCACGATAATCAATAAACCAATTAATCAAACGATAAAAAACAGAGTTGATCATTTTGCTGATCTCAATAAATTGACATGTGCATGCGTGTTTTTCTCTCTCTCCTGTCACTTTACCGCACAGGCTGGGTGACAAGAGACTTTACTCCGCACATTGGTGAAGTTAGTTTTATGTTGGATTTTAGATATTCGTCTCCGCCGCTGTTAATTTTACTTTGGCAGTTGGATATTCGGCTCCGTAGCGGTCACTATGCCCGGACTGCTCTCTCATGATGCAGAGAGCTTACACAGACCACTCATTCCCAGCGGCATGTCCTCACAAACACTAACCAGCCCTCTCCTGAACTAGACATGTTGAGGTGGCAACCGGAAACACTGAAATTCAGGCATGGACAGTACAGCAATAGTCAGATGGATTATCTTGGTTTAACGAGCATGCTAATGCGACTGTGTGTGTGTGGGTGTAAGTATGAGTTGTGCTTTATTGCTCAATCTGTAACCCAGCATTTTAGGTTGGTCGTTGACTTCGTGAAAGTTGTGTGTGAAAAAGAGACAGTAGTCACGGCTTCAGGAGGCACTCCATAGTGATCTCACTTAGCCATAGTCAAAATACATTTTCAACACACATCACACTTCACAATAAAATGTTGTAAAAATAGCTTCCGTTAAAGCATCTAATTTTACTTAAAAGCTCTTGACATTCCAATTACAATGTTAAATACTTTGAGACATCTTAGGTTTATTGCTTTTAATATGATCATCAGATGATTATCGGCAATTTGTAGGACAATTAACGTTTAAGCAAAACGTATTATTCTAACAGGCTTACTTACATGAAACAAAATTGTAATCAAGTAAATTAGCACTTACTACTAGATAAACACACAAAAATAGCAAAAACTGGCACCGTTGAGTGTCCCAGATACCATTTATCAGTACAATATTGGTTAAAATGTGAAGATGCCCATCCCTACATACATGTGGCTGTTTTTAAATGAAAATATATTTGTAAAGTGGGTGGAGACTTGAGACCTGTTGAGAAAACCTGGATTAAAGTAAATCCACTGCAAAAAACAGTACAAAAAGAGAAATGTTGTTGCATGCTGTGAATGAGGAAACAGTAGCTCTATCCAATGGACAAATGTAGCCCACATGAAAAATTGCGTTACATTGTTAGATTAAATAAGTGTCAAAAAAAAATGTCCAATAGTTTTCAATGGGACATGTGTTATTGCTATTTTAAAGCAGTGCTTCTCAAATAGTGGGGTTGGGGGGGCATTGAACTGTCAGGGGTGACGTGAAAGGCAGGGAGGACTTTCAACATTAGTGCAGACCTGCCAACATGTATGAATTTGTTGTACTCAAGATGCAATTTCACTTCACATTGCAACAATAGACCTGCTGGTGCTTGGAGCCCTACAAATCTGTTCAGTAGGTCAGTGTCATTATGCATCATCGCCTCTATTGCTTGTGCTTTTCATCTTGTTTATGCACATGCTGTCAAAATGATTAAATATCTTGCAGAAAGGGTGAGCTCATAACTATCCATGCTCATAGGGATGGACGCTATCTCTAATTTCACTCAGCATCCATCCCTCTTATTTTGCTCAGCGTCTTACTTTGGACTTTGGCTGTGTAGCGACATAAATAAGCAGCATGTCAGCATGATTAGATTAAATAACGCAGGTCTTCATTGTGTAGCTAACTGTAGAAGACTGCGCCTCAGGAAGCGAAAGAACCAGATTAGTCAACTGACTATTTGATTTAACAAAGTTTTGATTCATCCAAAACCAAGTCATAATTAATCAAAGCTTGTACCCACAAAATACAATCAGTGAATCTAGGACTCAGGAGGCCCCAGGCCGTCGTGACTGAATCACACCAACATGCCCTTTTTACTTAATACATTGGCTTCACTTTTGTCTTTCGGCAGTGGCCAAGTCCAATCATTTGTTACAAAATGACGGTAAAACCCTAAGACCAATAAAAATATAATTACCTAAAGGGAGAAATCTTAAATGACTGGGAAATTGCAGGTCAAGCAAAAGGCTGTGACCCTTTTAAAAATGGGTCTTAAGAATCAAATGCTTTACCATAGGACAAAATTAACTTGTGACATAAACAATGACCAAATCGTCTGTCGAAAGCAGACTCACTAGCACCAGACCAAACTTCTAATAGCCATGAAGTGCCTCAAAACAAAGAAGTTGAACATTTTACATTAGCAGCAAAAAAACACAGCTTTTTGCAGGTGAAACTATTTTATGTGTCCTTTAGAGGGAGCCACACTCCATTTGATAAACAGGACATATAGTTTGGGGGAGGGGATGCAGACATGGTAATGCATTTTATTGTATCAAGAAAATCTGCATTTCAAGAGCAACATAGCAATTCTTTGTCTTATTAGTACAAAGTATTATTAGTACAAGCTCGGGATGATTCATCGTCGTCCTAACTGCTTCTTGAATGCCTTCAAGGACTTTGCCATTATTGGAGCCACCCCTGTGGTGATAAACATGTTTAAAAAAAAAAATTTATGCAATCTAGAATAAAACATGGGCACAGTCAAATCATGTACAGTATTAATTTAAAACCGTTCATTTGTATAGCTTAGCTTTTGAATGGTACGTAGGACAAAATTGCACAAGGGATACTCATGTGGGCTCACTTGTTTTCTTGCGAGAATCTTGTGTGCTGCCTGGCCCAGAGGTGGTGGTGCTGCTGCTGCTACTACTGTTGCTGTTAGTGGTCTTTACGGGGTCATTGACCAGCTTTGGTTTGCTCTCCCGAGACTTGACACTTGAATATTGAAGAAGCATGGTAAAACTTTGCATTGAGCTGTTATCTTTGAAACATTTTCTTCATGATAAAGCATTTGAACAATTATGACATGAGGCTTAAGTAACATTGCGACATGTGACAAAGGCCGCCTCTAGCCACAATAAAAACCAGTTCATCCGGCACACTGCTTCAGTTCCTTTGTTTGGATAAGGCAAGTGGATAAGCCAAAGCCCGAAGCCTTTTATGCATGACATGACAAGTCTCTAGGAGCTGCTTGTAACAAGTGTCCTAGTACACTTATTGTGCATTTATGTGCTGGAAGTCTAAATAAATCCTTCATATTTTGAGAGTGGCAACCCACCTGCACTTGGGCTGTTGAGGCTGCTGAATCGCAGTTCCATGGATTTCTTGTTGGATACGCACATGTCTGGGTGGCTTGGCAACAGTGTGAATAAATGCCATCTTCACTTGCCGGCCTAAACAGAAAAGGGTGGATACAATGTCATAAAAACAACTATTTATCAATGTCAAAAATTGTTTTGCCTTCTACAATATGCTGTATAGACAAGTTCATTAAACTTGTCAGTTGTGGTACAATACAACTTAATGGAGTGTCTGTCAGCGGGCAGAGGTTGGGGTGGGTGCTAGCTGACAATCTGAAACTTTTAACAAGAAGAATTTAAAAAGTGCCTTATTATGGCAAATGTATTAAAGTTCTTATGCAATTGACCTTGTGACAGGCAATTATGATCGTGGTGACGTACTCAGGATGGTTTATCACAGGCTCTCATCTTTCACATATGAATTAGTGACACTTGCAACCATACACCAAATATGCATACAGTATTACCTTTAAACATTCATATAATTTAAATTGTCCTGACAGCCTTAAATTGAATCAACAGTGCCACCTGCTGTTGTTGTGTGCAAATTACTGGTCATTTAGCAGAAAATGTACAAGCTTCTTTCCGTGTGTAAAACAAAGTGCATTTGTGTGTGGAACTGCAAGATGGAAGTTTAGAGACTAAAATGGCATGACAGGTAAGATTGTGACAATACTTATTTGAGAGTAGTTTTGTAGATATTTTTTGTATTGAAGGATGTTTTTTGTAATTGAAGAAATGTTTCTTTGTGTCACACATGCTGTATTTGCTTCTCAAGCAGAACATATGTTTAATAAGCACGTTTCATAATTGCAAAACACAATGCATTAGTCTGTGAATGATGTTTTATTTGCAAACCACAACCAGAGTTTGTGCATCGTTGGGTGTGAGTAAAACATGTTTTTTGTTGAACAAACGTGATGTTTTGTCATGATTTTACCCAAAGACTTTTGCTTAGAACTGTATTTGGGAAGTCATTGTACACACCTTTCGGTTTCTTGGAATGATCAGAGACAATTTTTTTGGCCAGCCTCTGGAATTTTCTCTCTCTCTCCTCAGACAATCTGATGTACATCTCTTTCCACGACTCGTACTGCTGAAGCTTGGCATCCTTGAAGTCCCTCCGGCAGTGTTTTCCCCACAGATTGTCTGTCACTCCGATGTATACCTGTAAGAAACAAGCATCAGAGAGAATTTCAAGAACTCCAATTTGTATACTTAGCTTAGTACTAGCTCAGCTCAAATTAACATTGAACATGTAGGCAAGTCTACTCAATGACCTGGCCCATTTACTGTAAATCTAACAAAGAGGTCACAAGACCTTGTGGGTTTTTGTGTCCACTTGTTTGACCGCAGCCATAAAACAAGGTCTAAGCATGACATCTCTTTGGAGTAACCACAGTGGCTGAACCTCAATTTGAAGTCCTCATTTAAGCATTTTTGTCAGATTTATGACATTCAAAGCCCCTGACTAGGCTTGGCAAGTGTATCTAGTTGTTCGGTGAGTCAATTCAAAATTATTCTTACCGGGTTGCATTCTTCAATGCGCAGCAGCTGCTCCGGCGTACACCTTTCCAACACCGGTTCAAGGATTTCAAATGGGACGTTGCCCGTTTCATAGAGCACTGAGACAACAAGCATGCAAGGACAATGAAATTAGCAATTGGTATAAATTCTTAAGTCAAACGCGCATGTTGATGTCTTGTTTACTTTATGCAATAGGAGCAATGCAATATAGTTTAACATCTTTTGTCAGGTCAGTCCATAATATTTTTGTCATGGCAAGTATTAGCATCTATGCTGCTCTGAATAAAAGTAATTGGTCAGTGCATTATCTGTGGAGTTGCAATGCACAATTGGTCCATGCATACCATGTCTTAATTTTTGTACATGACAAATTACATTTGTGGCACGCCCTCTGGGTTCTCAAAATGCTAGGGAAGACATGCTTGCATACATCATACATACAGCTTGACTGTCATGTTTTTTCAAAGAAATTTTAATAAATCATGCTGATTAATGCAGCATATTAGTCAAAAATATGCATATTTAAGCAAATTGTACATACTTTAAATTAAACATTTAACTAAAACTCAACACTGAACCCTTGAAGTGACTTCCTGTCCGCCGTCCACTAAGCTCCTTTAGCACTGAATGACAGTGTAAAGATGACTATAGGGATGTTTTTTAAAAAAAAAAGGAAAAAAAGTTAAAATAACATATTTTGAAGGTCTTAAACAGGTTTTCTATGCTCTAACTACAAAAATATTAGATTTATAAAAAAGGAATCATTTTTCACAGAAATTCACTCATGACGCTCGGATCTAGAACCAATTAACTGTGAAACAATGGATTTCTGTAATCCAGATATCCTCAAATTTATACAATCATGAGGCTGTGCCCCTTAAAGGACGTTTTGGTTGATGGCGGCTATGTTTTTCCTCAATCAAGTTTTTTTTATTGAAAGACATGCACTCATCAGTCTTCTAAAGATGTGCACCCACGTTTATGGTGATAAACACCACTAAGTTACGGTGGGTGTTTTACAGCGCTGTGTGAGAAATTTCAAGTCAACTTGGGGTCAAATTTTGGTATTTCATTACAGCGTTGAATGTGTTTATCAGAAAAATAATATCGCAGGTAACACAGTGGGGGTGCATGTTTTGACAAACCAAAACAAATCACCTTCTTGTGTGCACAGATTCAGGAGTACAAGTGTTAGATTACACAAACTACTGTAATGACAAAACCGGTTCAATAAATGACATTGTACGGCATGCGGGCACGACTCACAGTCAATATTATTCTGCAACAGGCGTATACATTGCTTGTACAAGCTCATCATGGCTGGCAGGAAGATGGTCTTCGTTCCAGAGTAGACCTGCATCTTCCTGTTTAGACGCTGGCCGGTGAAGACTGTACAGTCCTCAGACTGGTCTCCAAAATCAGGCTCTTTCTCCACTTGAAAGACAAATAAGAGTTTATAGCAAGGGGCTTGTAATTAAGTATGAAAGTTTACTGTTTGGTGCACATGCTGTACCTTTCCTATCAAGATAGTCAAAAGTGGATACGTCAGGAAGAATGACTGGTAAAGGAATGCTCATCAGGTCTTTTGGCGATTCTATGCTCTTTTACAATTAAAAGGTTAAACAAATCATTCAAATATAAATAGTTCATATTTTAGATTATGATGCGTACCATTTTTGGAGAAGCAGGCATTGGAGAAGCAGGCCTCAACGTGGACTTTATTGCAGTTTGTTTGGCCTTCTCCTTCCAAACAGTCTTGCTCTTTTTGGATGCTTTCTTGCTTCTGGATCGTTCCTTTTTCTTGGAGACATTCTCGTCATAGTTCAAGTAGGATTCAAAGGACATGGAGGGTTCTTCTATTTCACTTTCATTGTCTGCCTGTGGTTGTATTTTGACCTTTTTCTTTGTGGGTTTGGACAGAACCTCCTCTTTTTCACGTTTCTTCCTTTTTCCATTGCTGGTGTCTGAGCCAGTCGAATATCTGTCTACTCGCACATTGTCTGAGTGCTGAGGCTTGTCAGGGGAAGTATCAGGTTCTTTCGATGTCTTTTTCGACTTTCTTTCCAAATGATAGCCTCCACTTTTTTCTTGAAGCAGTTCCTTAGACTTGGATTTACAGCTGCCATTCTTCTTCTGCTTCAAGACATCATGTTTTTCCTCTAGAATGTCATTTTTTAAACTCAAAATTCCCAACTTATTAGTGGTGTCTTCATCACTCTGTTCATTCTGCTTGTTTTTTCTTTTTTCATTTTTATGTGTTTTTTCTGTATGGCTTTTTTCATGTTTATTTGAAGTGTCCACAGTCTTGTCTTTTGACTTTAAGCAAGTATTATTTACATTCTCCGTTACTTCTCTGTTTGGACAATTCATGTCATTGATGAGTTGCTCTTTGACAAACAAACTGTCCGATGCGTTTCCATTGGCTATATGACTGTATTTAAGAAACAAAGATTTCAATCATAATACATCTGAACTGTATTTTACAATTTAGGCACTAAAAACAAGATCGCACACCTTGACTTCTTAGGGAGTAATTGTTTCCAACCTTTGACCAGTGTCTTGGCAAGTTCTCCAGCTTCTTTGTGTTTGCGCAAGGAGTTTACCGTTTTGCCGATGCCAGTTTCCTAATTTACAAGAGCACTCATCAGTCAATGCAAGGTTCACATCCAAATATCATCTTTGCAGCACTTACAGCAAGAACATCTACAGTGACATCCAGATTGTTGAGTTTCTGCAAGATTTTGAGTACCTGAAATGAGATTTTAAGAAGAAGTTTGTAGTTGAAACAAAAATCACCATGCATGATTGCCAAGCTAAAGTGTGAACAAAACCTGACACCAAATATGGCAATCCTGGTTTGGGATCCCCACAGTTGCTGATTGTGCATTCGGAGCGGAAGCTATGTATGGGAACCTCTCACGCCCTCTTTTAGTCTGCTCCTTTTACTCCCAGCTATAAATGGACAGTACCTCTGCTCTTTGCTATACATTCTCTCCATGGGGTCGATGCGTGCGTATTTATATGGGGAGGGAAAAGTCTCATTTAAATAAGATTTAAGTCATTAAGTAGCGCTGTCCAGTCCAATGCATGTACATCCATTTAAAACGGTAGCTATAGAGGAAGTGTGCCATGTCTGCAGCATTTAGGGGTGACAGACAGCAGTCATAAGTTGAACAACTGGAGAAGAATCCATTTATAGCAGCAAAGAACCTCCTATTCAGCAGCTTGACCCCCACTATACAGAGGCAGTCTAATCGTTTCTGAATGCCTTACAATACTTTTTAATGGACCTTTTAAACTATCATGTAGCACTGGAGTAAAGTGCTTGTCTGTTTTCATTATTATTGGGGGGGGGGCTGTGATTTTTAGCTCAAACAATTCATTCATTTCGCTCTATTTTAAGCGAACGGCCCTGTTAAACCATTTAGCATACTGTGCAACTGATGAATACAATCCCAATTCACACTAGACAAGTTATTTTTGAATATTCTACTCCTTTGTTTCGTTAACTATGTCAACATTTCAAATTGAGGTATTTACTTTTTTAAATTTACCTTGATCTAATTTAATATCTGCTTGTTTTAGTCTTTGTGCTATTGTTCCCTTTAATGACATTAAAAAGTGCGGAAGTCTGTTCTGTACGTATTGCTATTCCAGTTTTAACGAGGGTGAGTGACAGAAATATTAAGGGTTTCTCCTGAACAAACAATCGCCGACCCAATTTAAGAGGAGGCAACTGAACATAACCGTGCACAGTGAACTAACCACGACTACTGCTAATATGCAGTGACAGAATCAACGGTGCGTTTGAAGTCCGCGCGTCAAAAAGGTGAAAAGCAAACATCAATAAAACTCTATCTACCGTGGCAGACTGCGGCGGGCCTGCTAGTTGACGTTTGTAGCGTAAAACTCTCTTCACCACCTCCGAGCTGCCGGCCATCACTGTGCCGCAAGTGCGATCATCCACGCACCTGACAGACAATGGCACTAATTATAAGCAGAGGAAGCCATAATGGACACTTAAGGATTCCTTCATGTCAAGTGTTGAATATACAAGAGTTGGCGTGTTTATGACGTTAAAGTGTGCTGCAATGACGTCACTATGATCTAATGGATGCGCGAGGAACAATCACGTCAAGTGTTTGCCATCACTCGGCAAACGTATGCTAATTAGGCGTGTCACTTGACACCCACAGCCAATTGGGGTAATAGGAGGATCGCTTCCATGTGAGCAATCATATGCATGTCCACATATTCAAGAGTTTGCAGTTGATTCGACATTTTTCTGTAATAAAAACAAAACAACAACAACCTCTTCAGTCATGAGACTTCAAATCAATGAGCATAGTGTGATTGCCATTAAACCAGAAATGGTCTGGCTGCTCAGTACAATGGGGGCATTCTGCAAAAGAGGCTCAACCAACCCAGTCTTTGTCCTCAAGATAAAGCTCAGCAGAAAAATCTGCAATCAGACTTAACAGTGATTATCAGCCTCCTTTGTCAAGATTGGTTTTCGGCTTTGTGCTAAGTGAAAGGGGGGTACCTTATTATTCTACTTCTGCTGAAAAGTGAAGTGATCCTAGCTGGTATATTTTATGCAAGCTGAGCATGGAATTATTATCGAGTGTTATGAGGAGTTCCCAAAAGATTATCACTGCTAAAAGCAACGCTGTCGCCGCCAACAGAGTGAGAGAGTTTGGCCGGCATGGCACTGATTATTACACTAACTATACCCGATTAATCTTTTCATTCATCAATGTTTTTCACCTTTTTCATTTTTATCTTTTGCAATTGTTGAAGTGTTTTCTTCCAGATGATTGATTGCTCAAAGTGCTTATTCCTCCAGCAAATATTAATATAAGAAAACTAATGGGCCCAGTTCCCACGCTGTGTGACTGCTTTGATATATACATCTGCTAACATTGGCCTAAATATTCATTGCATTTTAAGTTGAAAGTCTGCATATAACCTGGTCTGGACCAGGTTATGAGTTTAGCCTAAGTTACCATGGTGATACAGCAGCTTTAACATCTTTTTTTGCTGAATAGGCAAGTCCGGCATTACACTCAATGCAACTCGCTAACCCACTAAACTCGCTTCACAGAATGCCCCCAATAAAATGGATGGATGGATCGATGAGCAATACAATTACTTGCCACCAGTCTGATGCTAATGTATACAGCACACTGTTGGCTAATGATGAGCATGCATGCCGAAAACAATTTCCAGTCCCTTTTGCTTTATGTCTGTCAGGCGTCTTCTAAAGGTGAGTGTTTTACTTCTCTTTATTTTTGAATTACACTTAATAATGTTCAAATGTTAATTAAAACAGTTTGAGCCTGAAAAAATCAATTTCTTATGGAAAACTGATTTTAAATTAGAACAACTGAAAAATCAACCCACATCATGTACACACTTGATACAGACAGTAAATACTCTTTATGGACAAAGGTTTGCACCAAAACAGGAAGTGAACATGGGACAAAAGAGGAAGTTGTTCCCAGTTTACATTCCTCAGGAATAGTTTTCAACAAGATGTTGAGAGTGTGTCTGGGAATTGTTGTCCTTTTGTGTGGTCAGAAGACACAAGAGCTTTCCCTAAACTGTTGCCAAAAAATTGGGAGCATGCTATTGTTCAAAATGACTCAGCAAGATCATTAAATGCAATTACCAAGGAACCAATAGTTCTAGCTCAAACTTAATTGATGACCTAACTTTTTTTTTTTTTTACACATGTAACATGTTCACAGGTAAATTCGAATGTGAAGTATCAGGATATACAGAATGTTGACATCCACAGACTGGAAGCTATTATGGGACACTATACCCCCAGTGAGCCACATGAATGTCACAATGTGTGATTGGCACCCACTCTCCTAGAGGAGGAGTTAGCAGGATTGCTCTTTCAGCTTAGGTGACTGCCGGTCTCTCTCCTGCTCCAGTAACTGGAGGCACAAGTTCCTTCTTCCCCAGCCTCAACTTCATTCTTCAGGTATGTGAGATTCATTTCACGCAGTTGTGGTAAAACTTGGTGCTGGGATGTGTGACAATACAAAATGCAACTATTTCCTCTTCTATTTGGGCTTTGGTGATTGAATTGCTTGAAGTTGTTCAACCTTTGAAATATAAATATATAAATATAATATATAAATATTGTCAAAGAGACAGATTAACAGTATGGTAGGTGAAGGCATTCAATACAAGATACAACTACATCAAATAATCTGTATTTTGCAATTAAAAATTTAACCAAAATACTCAGGAGCGCACGAGGCCTGTCAGAAGTGCCTCAGCGTCTATAAAAGGAACATCGGTGGTGAGCAGTTCCAGTGTTGCTATTCCTGGACAAGCTGCTGATAAAATGTGACAGATGCAACAAGGGTTGTGTTGACGCAGACACTAGCTCCGGCATCACCTGGCACAACACATGCTTGGAAGGTGTTGATGTCATGCTGGTGCCTAAAGATACCATTTCTAGGAACAACTTCGGTATTTTAAAATGTTTAATCTGAGAGTGGGATGGGATGAGAGATGATTGTTGGTTTTTTTGTTAGTTTTTTGGTCCATCAAATTGCAAGTGTTTATTGTTTTGTTTATATTTCTAAAAGGTCTGAGTGGTGCTCTGCAGCCTCAGCCATGGCACCCAAAAAGAACAAGACGACCAAGAAGAACAAAGGAGACATCAATGAGATGACGATCATGGTTGAGGACAGCCCTGTCAAGAAGATAAATGGGCTGAACGCACTGTTAGAAGGAGGAAATGGCTTCAGCTGCGTTTCCACCGAGGTTACAGATTCCGTTTATGCCCCCAACCTCCTGGAGGGTCTGAGCACCATGCGGCACGAGAGCTTCCTTTGCGATCTAACGGTGGCAACCAAGTCAAAGTCCTTTAATGTCCACAAGGTTGTCATGGCCTCTTGCAGCCAGTACATACATAACATCTTGAAAAAAGATTCAACGCTGCAGAAAATCGACTTAAACGACCTGTCACCCGTCGGCCTGGCTACAGCGATCACATACGCATACTCGGGAAAGCTCACCTTGTCGCTCTACAGCATCGGAAGTACCATTGCGGCGGCCATGCTACTGAAGATTGGCACCTTGGTGAAGATGTGCAGTGACTTCCTCATGCAGGAACTCAGCGTGGAGAACTGCATGTACGTGACCAACATTGCAGACGCCTACGATCTTAAAGAAACCAAGGAGGCGGCGCAGAAGTACATGCGGGAGAACTTCATTGAGTTCTCAGAGATGGAGCAGTTCCTGAAGCTCACCTATGAGCAGATCAGCGACTTCCTCTCAGACGATTCCCTGCAGCTTCCTTCAGAGATCACAGCCTTTCAGATCGCCATGAAATGGTTGGACTTTGACGAGAAGAGGTTGAAATATGCTGCCGATCTCCTGACTCACATCCGCTTCGGCACCATCTCTGCCCAAGATCTTGTAAACCACATACAGAGCGTGCCGAGAATGATGCAAGACCCCGAGTGTCACCGTCTCCTGGTGGACGCAATGAACTACCACCTGCTGCCATACCAGCAGAAAATCCTCCAGTCGAGAAGAACAAAGGTGCGTGGGGGCCTCAAGGTGATACTGACTGTTGGAGGACGCCCCGCCTTGACAGAGAAATCTCTTAGCAAGGATGTTCTCTACAGGGATGTTGATAACGTGTGGAATCGCTTGACAGAAATGCCGGCCAAGAGCTTTAATCAGTGTGTGGCGGTTTTGGATGGCTTCCTGTATGTAGCTGGAGGTGAGGACCAAAATGATGCAAGGAACCAGGCCAAGCATGCCGTCAGCAACTTCTGCAGGTACAAATCACTTTCTAAGGTAGTGTTTAGAAGTATTGGATTATGGGAGAAATTACCTAATTTAAATATGGGACAATCATTCCCTGAATGTTCTGAACTTCTGCTTCTATGCCAGCGTGGTGTTGAGCAGGATGATACTGCAATATTGGTAATATTGATATTGGTCAGCCTGGATGTTTAGTATCTCACATTTCAGCAACCATTTTTATTGTATCCCTTAATGAACCGCTGCTCCTCAGTTCCTGCAGCACTCATGCAGCCATACACTGACAGTCAAGACACAATTATCTTGGTACTCACTTGTGTTGACAGCTATTTAGACAATAACCTATGTTTAGTTATTTACAGTGGATACAATCTATGCTGTATTCTGACTACTTGAATGTTTCATTTCTATAGTGATGATACTTTTGTAAAAATGATTGTTGGACTGAGAGGGGTGTACTCTCTTTTATGAGATTGTGTGGCTTAACTGCCTAAAGACAGCACCTCCGCTGGTTGCAGCCAAGTAGTGCAGTCCACTTGTAGTGCATATTTTAATGCCATTTGCATTATTTAGGTACGACCCCCGCTTCAACTTTTGGATCCACCTGAACAGCATGATCCAAAGGCGCACACACTTCAGCCTCAGCACCTTCAACGGCCTATTGTTTGCCATCGGTGGCCGAAACGCTGATGGCGTTCAGGCCTCGATGGAGTGCTACGTTCCGTCATCCAACCAGTGGCAAATGAAAGCACCCATGGAGGTGCCTCGCTGCTGTCACGCTAGCTCAGTCATCGACGGCAAGATCCTGGTTTCGGGCGGTTACATCAATAACGCCTACTCCAGAGCCGTGTGTTGGTATGACCCGTCCACCGACAGCTGGCACGATAAGAGCAGCCTGAGCTCGCCTCGAGGTTGGCACTGCGCCACCACAGTGGGTGACCGCGCCTACGTCATCGGTGGCAGCCAGCTTGGAGGTCGCGGGGAGCGGGTGGATGTCCTGGCGGTGGAATCCTTCAACCCTCATACGGGGCAGTGGAGCTACTGCGCTCCTCTTCACACGGGGGTAAGCACAGCCGGTGTTTCCAATTTGAACAACAAGCTGTATCTCCTCGGAGGTTGGAACGAGGGCGAGAAGAAGTACAAGAAGTGCATTCAGGTGTATAACCCTGACCTCAATGAGTGGACTGAAGATGACGAGTTGCCAGAAGCGACAGTGGGTATTTCCTGCTGTGTTGTCACCATACCCACAAGGAAAACAACACGAGAGTCAAGAGCCAGCTCCGTTTCCTCTGCACCAGTCAGTATATAAGCCTGAGATCCTAATGGTCAAGTACTTTACCTGCTTTAGGACTTTAATTGTCTGTTACGTAAACATCTCCCTGTGGTGCTTTCAAGTGACTGGAAAGGGTCTTTGATTAAGCAGCTGTATCCCAACGATAGATTATGTTTGAGACAGATAGATAAATAAACTGGCCATAATCAAATCCATCACACTATTAGGCAGAAATTTCTCTATGGGGCCAATTTAGATGTTAGAATTTTAGCATTTGCCCTTATTCATTAGGATCTATAAATAAAACCCACTATGTAAAGGGATTTTTCTTTGTCAAACCTGCTAAGCTAACTGTGGTTATTTTTACAAGCATAATTAATTGATTTATAGATCCTATAGTCAGTTAGTAAAAAAAAAATTTTAAATCACAAAGTATGATCCAGAAAATACATTTTTGGGCGAGTAGCCCAACACATACAGTACAGAATTATATTCCTTGATATGAGGCTGACTGTGCTACACTTTGAAAATGTGTAATGCAAACAAATTAGCAAAATTGACATAAACATGAAGTAGATATTTATTTTAAAATCTAGATTATGGAAGGGTTTCCCAAGCTTATTAGAAATATGTTCATTGTGTAGTGACATACCATCAACTTATACTGTACTTAAATGATAGATAAAGAACACTTTTGTGCATACTTGTACATTAAATAAATTAAAACATTTTCTGGGCCAATAAAAATGGACTGGTGACCCATCTTGGGTCTCGACCCTCAGTTTGGGAAACATTGGTTTATGGTGACTACAAAGCTCAGGTATACTTGACAAATCAAAAAACTGAAATTAATGAGACAACACCTGCCAGGAGTGGGTGTTCCGGTTAATTCCGGTTAATGTTGTTTGTTTGCGTGATGGTCATCAACAATGACAGTGAATTTGAATTAAAAAAACATCCTGCTGGAAAATGCAGATGGGGATGATGAATGCAAAAGTTCATGAAGAATGTGAAAAAAATAAATAAATAAATATACATTCATATACATATATATATATATATATATATATATATACGTATATTGTAACAGAAGATGATGTTTCTGCCTGAGCTGTCTTGGGGGTAGTTATTTCCATGGTTGCTCATGTTTTTTGTTTTTTTTTTTAAATAAAAGAAGTGACATTGCGCAAGCAGGTCTACTGTAGTCGTTTATTCAAAATTATTGCTTGCATATTGAATGAACACTGACTCAGTCTTTTGGGGATCAGCAGTTTTTCATGCCATAATACTACCAGAAGGCTTCATTTGCATGCTATATTTGTATGAGGTATGCTCATTTGAATTCCCATCTTGTAGTGTTGGGAAAAACTATACATCAGACCCGGCCCGGCATGTTAACGCATAAAACAGAATTTAAAATGTGTCGAATAACTGTGCATTGAGATGATCAAAAAGCTTTTTACGGGTGCCTCTATTATTTGCTGTTGTTGTTATTTGCATGGGGTCTTGGAAAGTAACCCTGACTAATAGCAGGGATCTACTGTATAAAGTTGAAAAACCCCTGTCACAGTATAGCTGCTGTTCAGTTTGAGAGAATTCAAACTTTGCTCCAAGCTTGAAATATGAACCACAGGAATTCTCAACAACCTTTATTTTGTACTCCACAAGGTTTATTTTGTCAGCCTGTTAGAAACATGACAATGTGACATTTCACATCAATTTTATACCTACATATGCATTATGATTATTGTTACATTCATTCATTTATTCATTCATTTTCTATGCTGCTTATCCTCATTACAATTATGTGGAAATACGTTTTGGCCCCTGAAACATATGCAACATAAGTGGTTCTCCACTGGTGGGTTGCTATCCACATGTGGATCACGAACAACAACAATCATCGTGATTGTTGTTGAATTTGGGAAGCATGATGACAAGGCATACAGTATATATCACCTGGGCGCTTCAAATAAAAAATTTTGGTTTTGCTATTTATGTTTACTTTACAAATGGTTTGCAAATGGTCGAAAACAGTTTCGAGCAGTGGAACTACCCACTCTACTCTTCCCAATCAAATTCAGTAGACATGTCAGACTGTGTAAAGCCGCCATAGCACTGCGGGGATGAACGAGAAGGAAGTCATGTCAGTTACCTGTGATAATTAACTGACTCAGAACAAAAGATGAAGGTATTGTAGTGTATATTTAGTCAATAAAATGTACACACAGCAGTACATACACTGCCTGGCCAAAAAAATAAGTCGCCACCTGGATTTAACTAAGCAAATAGGTACAAGGTTGCTGCAGTTGGTCAGGTCTAGGTTCAGCAACACTATGTGCTCAAAAAATGCTTTGACTCTACCATCATCAATGCAAGATCTTGGTGAAAAATGAATGCAACACTGGATGGAAATAAATTTTGTGACATTGCAGAAGCTTATGAATGCATGCCGTAATCAAAGCTAAAGGCGGTCCAACAAAATAATAGAGTGTATGAGGTTTTTTTGGTGCAGACTTTTTTTTTGGAAGCTGAGCTTCTCTTGCAATCACCACAGATATACACACACTGTACATATATATGTGTGTGTGTTTGTGTGTATAGCTGTACATACACATATTACATTTATTTAAAGCCAAAGCTTTGTGTTAATTATTAGTAATTCATTATTTGTGTAAAAATGTTTTATCAAAGTGGCCCCCAGCATTCTTTTATTTTGTGGAAATTGTTAGGACACTCCTGGCTTAAGGATACTGCAAAAGTATTATTTGTAGCTGATTAAGTTTACAGTGTACCTTTGTACCAAGTTTATTTTAACTCATTGGTATTTTAATAATGGCAAAAGGAACTCACAAGGGAGAGAAAAAACAATGCAGCAGAAAAGCAAAGTGCAAATCATGACAGTATTTTGTTTGAACCTGTGTTGACTTTTACCTGCCAAGTTCGCCCCTCCCTCTTCATCCTCAGCAAGCAGTAGCAAGCTTTTTTTCCCCACAGGCCAAGTCTTAGCAACAAATGTCTTAACTTAATATAAAGACATTTTTGTGCATGCATGCAGGATGGAGTATCCACTGATGCAGAAAAGAAGGAATGAAACAGGATACAGACAATCCAACAATATATAAACTATTTTATAAATCCAACTGGTATTTGAGGCAGATGCTGGTCCACTTTTCCCACAGTATTTGCCACACCTCTGACATTGGATGTTTGCTGCATCATCCTTAATTTTTATTTTGTCTTTCTGTGATTAGATAACGTAAAAAGTCGGTCAAAGTCTATTATTCAAGATTTTAAAAAGCAGAACCAAGCAGTTTCTTTTTTATGATTTTTAAAAAATGTTTTTAATGAAATAGTGCAATAGCTCATTTGACATTTAATTATTTAATACAAATAAAATAAATTGTTCATGAAAATAAACCAGAAAACTGAATGTTGATGTTCCGGTTTTATGTTGATAAATTGCTGTCTAAATATTAAAATTATGTATTGCTTTGTTTGAGGGCTGAAAGTATACGTGATAACAATAAAATAAAATGCAACAATTGTATGTCAACGTGAAAAGAAAAATCTATCTGAATTATAAAAATATCAAACTTACAGAAATAAATGTGGAAATCTATTTGAGAAATCCTGCTTGTTCTCGAAAAGAGTGACAAACACTAATTATCTTATTATTATTTAGTTTATACAATGGAGCAAACAAAAAACAACAAAAAGGCTGTCATTTGAAAATCATCATTTTTTCTCTCATTGTCTTCATACAATTTTTTCTTTCTTTTTCCTTTAACTATATATATATATATATATATATTTTTTTTTTGTTTACATCTTTTGTTCAATGGGGTTTGAATAGTTTTCCTTTCAGACAATATGCATTGCTACTTTACCTCTAGCATTTGAAGACACCATCCTGATGTAGTATAGTATATGAAAGAGAAACGACAATTGTATGGATCATAAACTATCAAAATATAAATTGTGGAAAAATAATGGAAACCAATTGGAATGGTTTTGCTTTCTGTAGGAAAGAGGTACAAAATACTGTATATTATTTTGAAGTTGCACAGCAAACTATTGAAAGGAAACTTAATGTAATGTAACATAATGTAATTATAGAATGTACTCATTGAAAAAAAATTTCCTTTCTTTCTTTTGTACTCTCACAATATAATCTATTTTCGTTCTAGACCTAATACTATAAATATATTGTTAACAATATTTTTCCTCACTTGACTGTAAGTAGTCCTACTTTTCCACTAGCATTTGAAAGCACCACCCTGACAGGCTGAATAGCGAACAATGCTGAGTCATGGTGACGTCACGCGCAATTTAAGCAGGGGGTGGTGTTCATTATGTACCACAGACAGTCCAACTCTGTTAAAGTGGGTTGGTTTGGCAGCCGCGGCTCGTTTGGTTCAACCCACCACAGAAGTGCACATTTATAAAGCGCCTAAACGAGCAGGCAAGTGACTAAAAAAAGCCCCCCACAGGAGTGCTTTTCAGCCGTAGCGTGTCTGTCAGCTAACCAGATATTAGCAAGTGATGAGCAGGGGCCTTTCTAGCTTCTTGTGGATACACAGTTAAAAGTTAAAGACAGGCTTCTTTCAACTTCCAACAGCCCGAAAACACGAAACATTTGACCTGCCGGCGAGCACATTTAATAATCCTATTCCTGTGTTTTTATCGTGAGACTTTATGCTAGCTTGGCACAAGTTGGATAGACTAGCTAGCTACTAGCTAACCCTCGGCGTGAAAGTTAGCCGGAGAAGACAGCAAGGCAAGGTCTCCTTTTGAGCGTCTGTAAAATGGGTTTGCTCAGTCAAGGATCGCCGCTGAACTGGGAAGAAACCAAGAAGTATGCCGATCACATCAGAAAACACGGCATCATCCAGTTTGTAAATATTTACAACAATCTGAAGGACCGGCAGAAGGATGTGCTAAAATGGGGCGATGAGGTAAGACCTGACAGGAGCATCATGTGCTTTAAATATGCCATGTGCTCTTTTGTTTATAATGTAACCAATATACCGTACTGCAGATACAATTTGTGTAGTTCAGACTTTGGAATGGTGTGATATTTTGCCATAGCGTGTAAATAATACGTTATTAGGGCAAGCTCTCCGGCAATGTTACATATTGCACATGAGGGTCCCCATGAATTGGAGAAGTGGAAGTGCAGTGAAATCTTGCGTAATCCAGGGGCTCTTTACTACCAACACTGATGTGTTGTTAAGTAGGTTTTGCATAGTCATACTACCCTGGCAATAAAAACAGCACCTTGCAGAGGTATGTACATAGCAGACAAGATGCAAATGTGATCAAAGTACTCTGCTGTTACCATCTATAACTATTGATCTTTTGTGTGGAATGTCACCCTCATATGAGTTTGTGTAGTGATTTTTATCAATGTGGAATGTTGTTGTTATAGAGTTAATTCCTGTTTCAGACAGGGGATTACAAGCGTAGCAGTGTGGAAGTAGTCAAGGAAACACACACGAATGTGCTTTATTAATGTGTATGCTCGTGTGGGGTTTCAGTTGGCTCTCTGTGACCTTCATGTGTAAAGTGCCATGAGATGACTGCTGTTGTGATTTGGCGCTATACAAATAAATTTGAAATTGAATTAAAGTGAATATATTGTCTGATTTATTTTTAGGTGGAGTACATGCTGGTGGAATTGGATGACAAGGATGAAAAGGTTCGACTGGTGCTAAACAGCAGCAATGTTCTGGATACCCTCCAAGGTCAAGGTGAAAAGATAAACCCAAAGTAAGTCAATGTCAGGAAACCTTGCCATGCAGCCATGACAATTTCCAAGGAAATTTCATGTTAATGTGACACAAATACAGTATTTGATTACATATGCTCACTACAGGTGTCAACAGACACTCTGTTCAAGACAAAACGATACGATACATAAGATTGGGTATACGAGGATGAGACAAGATTTTCACATTTTTAAGATAAGTCAAATCAAAAGCCTCACTCACCGTCGTGAGCAGAGTGGCCCTCCTTGAGCTCCCGGAAGTACACACATTGGATGATGTTGATTTACAATCTCCTCTTTGGATTAGTTCCATTTTGCCTATGTTCTCTGCTCCAGAAATCAAGGAGCACCTATGCTTTACAGTCCAGCAACCATCTAACTGTGCCCTGAGTCTGAGCTGAATTAGGGAAAATAGCTTTTGTTATGCTGCCCCCACTGCTTGGAACATTATCCAAACTGAACTGAAAATGTCTGAGATGGGCTCAAAGCTTTTTTTGTTCTGTTTTATACACTAGGCATCGAGCGATGCTTTCCTTTTTAATTGTTTGTAAATTATTGTCAAACTTTTTTGAAATTTGTATTTATCATGTGTGCTGCTGACTGACCTCTTGATCAGGTTGTGTAAATGGGTTAAATGGGTTTCTGGTTAAATAAAGGGTAATTAAAATTAAATACATACATAAAAAATATGACTGAACAAACAGACCTTTTAATTTAACTGAGTCCCGAACAGTGTAGGTGCGTTTTGAAATGTTTATTGTCCGAGAAATTGATGTTAAATTGATGTTTAATNACAACCTCTTCAGTCATGAGACTTCAAATCAATGAGCATAGTGTGATTGCCATTAAACCAGAAATGGTCTGGCTGCTCAGTACAATGGGGGCATTCTGCAAAAGAGGCTCAACCAACCCAGTCTTTGTCCTCAAGATAAAGCTCAGCAGAAAAATCTGCAATCAGACTTAACAGTGACTATCAGCCTCCTTTGTCAAGATTGGTTTTCGGCTTTGTGCTAAGTGAAAGGGGGGTACCTTATTATTCTACTTCTGCTGAAAAGTGAAGTGATCCTAGCTGGTATATTTTATGCAAGCTGAGCATGGAATTATTATCGAGTGTTATGAGGAGTTCCCAAAAGATTATCACTGCTAAAAGCAACGCTGTCGCCGCCAACAGAGTGAGAGAGTTTGGCCGGCATGGCACTGATTATTACACTAACTATACCCGATTAATCTTTTCATTCATCAATGTTTTTCACCTTTTTCATTTTTATCTTTTGCAATTGTTGAAGTGTTTTCTTCCAGATGATTGATTGCTCAAAGTGCTTATTCCTCCAGCAAATATTAATATAAGAAAACTAATGGGCCCAGTTCCCACGCTGTGTGACTGCTTTGATATATACATCTGCTAACATTGGCCTAAATATTCATTGCATTTTAAGTTGAAAGTCTGCATATAACCTGGTCTGGACCAGGTTATGAGTTTAGCCTAAGTTACCATGGTGATACAGCAGCTTTAACATCTTTTTTTGCTGAATAGGCAAGTCCGGCATTACACTCAATGCAACTCGCTAACCCACTAAACTCGCTTCACAGAATGCCCCCAATAAAATGGATGGATGGATCGATGAGCAATACAATTACTTGCCACCAGTCTGATGCTAATGTATACAGCACACTGTTGGCTAATGATGAGCATGCATGCCGAAAACAATTTCCAGTCCCTTTTGCTTTATGTCTGTCAGGCGTCTTCTAAAGGTGAGTGTTTTACTTCTCTTTATTTTTGAATTACACTTAATAATGTTCAAATGTTAATTAAAACAGTTTGAGCCTGAAAAAATCAATTTCTTATGGAAAACTGATTTTAAATTAGAACAACTGAAAAATCAACCCACATCATGTACACACTTGATACAGACAGTAAATACTCTTTATGGACAAAGGTTTGCACCAAAACAGGAAGTGAACATGGGACAAAAGAGGAAGTTGTTCCCAGTTTACATTCCTCAGGAATAGTTTTCAACAAGATGTTGAGAGTGTGTCTGGGAATTGTTGTCCTTTTGTGTGGTCAGAAGACACAAGAGCTTTCCCTAAACTGTTGCCAAAAAATTGGGAGCATGCTATTGTTCAAAATGACTCAGCAAGATCATTAAATGCAATTACCAAGGAACCAATAGTTCTAGCTCAAACTTAATTGATGACCTAACTTTTTTTTTTTTTTACACATGTAACATGTTCACAGGTAAATTCGAATGTGATGTATCAGGATATACAGAATGTTGACATCCACAGACTGGAAGCTATTATGGGACACTATACCCCCAGTGAGCCACATGCATGTCACAATGTGTGATTGGCACCCACTCTCCTAGAGGAGGAGTTAGCAGGATTGCTCTTTCAGCTTAGGTGACTGCCGGTCTCTCTCCTGCTCCAGTAACTGGAGGCACAAGTTCCTTCTTCCCCAGCCTCAACTTCATTCTTCAGGTATGTGAGATTCATTTCACGCAGTTGTGGTAAAACTTGGTGCTGGGATGTGTGACAATACAAAATGCAACTATTTCCTCTTCTATTTGGGCTTTGGTGATTGAATTGCTTGAAGTTGTTCAACCTTTGAAATATAAATATATAAATATAATATATAAATATTGTCAAAGAGACAGATTAACAGTATGGTAGGTGAAGGCATTCAATACAAGATACAACTACATCAAATAATCTGTATTTTGGAATTTAAAATTTAACCAAAATACTCAGGAGCACACGAGGCCTGTCAGACGTGCCTCAGCGTCTATAAAAGGAACATCGGTGGTGAGCAGTTCCAGTGTTGCTATTCCTGGACAAGCTGCTGATAAAATGTGACAGATGCAACAAGGGTTGTGTTGACGCAGACACTAGCTCCGGCATCACCTGGCACAACACATGCTTGGAAGGTGTTGATGTCATGCTGGTGCCTAAAGATACCATTTCTAGGAACAACTTCGGTATTTTAAAATGTTTAATCTGAGAGTGGGATGGGATGAGAGATGATTGTTGTTTTTTTTGTTAGTTTTTTGGTCCATCAAATTGCAAGTGTTTATTGTTTTGTTTATATTTCTAAAAGGTCTGAGTGGTGCTCTTCTGCCTCAGCCATGGCACCCAAAAAGAACAAGACGACCAAGAAGAACAAAGGAGACATCAATGAGATGACGATCATGGTTGAGGACAGCCCTGTCAACAAGATAAATGGGCTGAACGCACTGTTAGAAGGAGGAAATGGCTTCAGCTGCGTTTCCACCGAGGTTACAGATTCCGTTTATGCCCCCAACCTCCTGGAGGGTCTGAGCACCATGCGGCACGAGAGCTTCCTTTGCGATCTAACGGTGGCAACCAAGTCAAAGTCCTTTAATGTCCACAAGGTTGTCATGGCCTCTTGCAGCCAGTACATACATAACATCTTGAAAAAAGATTCAACGCTGCAGAAAATCGACTTAAACGACCTGTCACCCGTCGGCCTGGCTACAGCGATCACATACGCATACTCGGGAAAGCTCACCTTGTCGCTCTACAGCATCGGAAGTACCATTGCGGCGGCCATGCTACTGAAGATTGGCACCTTGGTGAAGATGTGCAGTGACTTCCTCATGCAGGAACTCAGCGTGGAGAACTGCATGTACGTGACCAACATTGCAGACGCCTACGATCTTAAAGAAACCAAGGAGGCGGCGCAGAAGTACATGCGGGAGAACTTCATTGAGTTCTCAGAGATGGAGCAGTTCCTGAAGCTCACCTATGAGCAGATCAGCGACTTCCTCTCAGACGATTCCCTGCAGCTTCCTTCAGAGATCACAGCCTTTCAGATCGCCATGAAATGGTTGGACTTTGACGAGAAGAGGTTGAAATATGCTGCCGATCTCCTGACTCACATCCGCTTCGGCACCATCTCTGCCCAAGATCTTGTAAACCACATACAGAGCGTGCCGAGAATGATGCAAGACCCCGAGTGTCACCGTCTCCTGGTGGACGCAATGAACTACCACCTGCTGCCATACCAGCAGAATATCCTCCAGTCGAGAAGAACAAAGGTGCGTGGGGGCCTCAAGGTGATACTGACTGTTGGAGGACGCCCCGCCTTGACAGAGAAATCTCTTAGCAAGGATGTTCTCTACAGGGATGTTGATAACGTGTGGAATCGCTTGACAGAAATGCCGGCCAAGAGCTTTAATCAGTGTGTGGCGGTTTTGGATGGCTTCCTGTATGTAGCTGGAGGTGAGGACCAAAATGATGCAAGGAACCAGGCCAAGCATGCCGTCAGCAACTTCTGCAGGTACAAATCACTTTCTAAGGTAGTGTTTAGAAGTATTGGATTATGGGAGAAATTACCTAATTTAAATATGGGACAATCATTCCCTGAATGTTCTGAACTTCTGCTTCTATGCCAGCGTGGTGTTGAGCAGGATGATACTGCAATATTGGTAATATTGATATTGGTCAGCCTGGATGTTTAGTATCTCACATTTCAGCAAC
Source organism: Oostethus manadensis (assembly GCA_024372805.1). Lineage (NCBI taxonomy): Eukaryota > Metazoa > Chordata > Actinopteri > Syngnathiformes > Syngnathidae > Oostethus > Oostethus manadensis. The sequence continues at coordinate 2,086,584 of QODF01000040.1, forward strand.
CATTTTTATTGTATCCCTTAATGAACCGCTGCTCCTCAGTTCCTGCAGCACTCATGCAGCCATACACTGACAGTCAAGACACAATTATCTTGGTACTCACTTGTGTTGACAGCTATTTAGACAATAACCTATGTTTAGTTATTTACAGTGGATACAATCTATGCTGTATTCTGACTACTTGAATGTTTCATTTCTATAGTGATGATACTTTTGTAAAAATGATTGTTGGACTGAGAGGGGTGTACTCTCTTTTATGAGATTGTGTGGCTTAACTGCCTAAAGACAGCACCTCCGCTGGTTGCAGCCAAGTAGTGCAGTCCACTTGTAGTGCATATTTTAATGCCATTTGCATTATTTAGGTACGACCCCCGCTTCAACTTTTGGATCCACCTGAACAGCATGATCCAAAGGCGCACACACTTCAGCCTCAGCACCTTCAACGGCCTATTGTTTGCCATCGGTGGCCGAAACGCTGATGGCGTTCAGGCCTCGATGGAGTGCTACGTTCCGTCATCCAACCAGTGGCAAATGAAAGCACCCATGGAGGTGCCTCGCTGCTGTCACGCTAGCTCGGTCATCGACGGCAAGATCCTGGTTTCGGGCGGTTACATCAATAACGCCTACTCCAGAGCCGTGTGTTGGTATGACCCGTCCACCGACAGCTGGCACGATAAGAGCAGCCTGAGCTCGCCTCGAGGTTGGCACTGCGCCACCACAGTGGGTGACCGCGCCTACGTCATCGGTGGCAGCCAGCTTGGAGGTCGCGGGGAGCGGGTGGATGTCCTGGCGGTGGAATCCTTCAACCCTCATACGGGGCAGTGGAGCTACTGCGCTCCTCTTCACACGGGGGTAAGCACAGCCGGTGTTTCCAATTTGAACAACAAGCTGTATCTCCTCGGAGGTTGGAACGAGGGCGAGAAGAAGTACAAGAAGTGCATTCAGGTGTATAACCCTGACCTCAATGAGTGGACTGAAGATGACGAGTTGCCAGAAGCGACAGTGGGTATTTCCTGCTGTGTTGTCACCATACCCACAAGGAAAACAACACGAGAGTCAAGAGCCAGCTCCGTTTCCTCTGCACCAGTCAGTATATAAGCCTGAGATCCTAATGGTCAAGTACTTTACCTGCTTTAGGACTTTAATTGTCTGTTACGTAAACATCTCCCTGTGGTGCTTTCAAGTGACTGGAAAGGGTCTTTGATTAAGCAGCTGTATCCCAACGATAGATTATGTTTGAGACAGATAGATAGATAAACTGGCCATAATCAAATCCATCACACTATTAGGCAGAAATTTCTCTATGGGGCCAATTTAGATGTTAGAATTTTAGCATTTGCCCTTATTCATTAGGATCTTTAAATAAAACCCACTATGTAAAGGGATTTTTCTTTGTCAAACCTGCTAAGCTAACTGTGGTTATTTTTACAAGCATAATTAATTGATTTATAGATCCTATAGTCAGTTAGTAAAAAAAAAATTTTAAATCACAAAATATGATCCAGAAAATACATTTTTGGGCGAGTAGCCCAACACATACAGTACAGAATTATATTCCTTGATATGAGGCTGACTGTGCTACACTTTGAAAATGTGTAATGCAAACAAATTAGCAAAATTGACATAAACATGAAGTAGATATTTATTTTAAAATCTAGATTATGGAAGGGTTTCCCAAGCTTATTAGAAATATGTTCATTGTGTAGTGACATACCATCAACTTATACTGTACTTAAATGATAGATAAAGAACACTTTTGTGCATACTTGTACATTAAATAAATTAAAACATTTTCTGGGCCAATAAAAATGGACTGGTGACCCATCTTGGGTCTCGACCCTCAGTTTGGGAAACATTGGTTTATGGTGACTACAAAGCTCAGGTATACTTGACAAATCAAAAAACTGAAATTAATGAGACAACACCTGCCAGGAGTGGGTGTTCCGGTTAATTCCGGTTAATGTTGTTTGTTTGCGTGATGGTCATCAACAATGACAGTGAATTTGAATTAAAAAAACATCCTGCTGGAAAATGCAGATGGGGATGATGAATGCAAAAGTTCATGAAGAATGTGAAAAAAATAAATAAATAAATATACATTCATATACATATATATATATATATATATATATATATACGTATATTGTAACAGAAGATGATGTTTCTGCCTGAGCTGTCTTGGGGGTAGTTATTTCCATGGTTGCTCATGTTTTTTGTTTTTTTTTTTAAATAAAAGAAGTGACATTGCGCAAGCAGGTCTACTGTAGTCGTTTATTCAAAATTATTGCTTGCATATTGAATGAACACTGACTCAGTCTTTTGGGGATCAGCAGTTTTTCATGCCATAATACTACCAGAAGGCTTCATTTGCATGCTATATTTGTATGAGGTATGCTCATTTGAATTCCCATCTTGTAGTGTTGGGAAAAACTATACATCAGACCCGGTCCGGCATGTTAACGCATAAAACAGAATTTAAAATGTGTCGAATAACTGTGCATTGAGATGATCAAAAAGCTTTTTATGGGTGCTTCTATTATTTGCTGTTGTTGTTATTTGCATGGGGTCTTGGAAAGTAACCCTGACTAATAGCAGGGATCTACTGTATAAAGTTGAAAAACCCCTGTCACAGTATAGCTGCTGTTCAGTTTGAGAGAATTCAAACTTTGCTCCAAGTTTGAAATATGAACCACAGGAATTCTCAACAACCTTTATTTTGTATTCCACAAGGTTTATTTTGTCAGCCTGTTAGAAACATGACAATGTGACATTTCACATCAATTTTATACCTACATATGCATTATGATTATTGTTACATTCATTCATTTATTCATTCATTTTCTATGCTGCTTATCCTCATTACAATTATGTGGAAATACGTTTTGGCCCCTGAAACATATGCAACATAAGTGGTTCTACACTGGTGGGTTGCTATCCACATGTGGATCACGAACAACAACAATCATCGTGATTGTTGTTGAATTTGGGAAGCATGATGACAAGGCATACAGTATATATCACCTGGGCGCTTCAAATAAAAAATTTTGGTTTTGCTATTTATGTTTACTTTACAAATGGTTTGCAAATGGTCGAAAACAGTTTCGAGCAGTGGAACTACCCACTCTACTCTTCCCAATCAAATTCAGTAGACATGTCAGACTGTGTAAAGCCGCCATAGCACTGCGGGGATGAACGAGAAGGAAGTCATGTCAGTTACCTGTGATAATTAACTGACTCAGAACAAAAGATGAAGGTATTGTAGTGTATATTTAGTCAATAAAATGTACACACAGCAGTACATACACTGCCTGGCCAAAAAAATAAGTCGCCACCTGGATTTAACTAAGCAAATAGGTACAAGGTTGCTGCAGTTGGTCAGGTCTAGGTTCAGCAACACTATGTGCTCAAAAAATGCTTTAACTCTACCATCATCAATGCAAGATCTTGGTGAAAAATGAATGCAACACTGGATGGAAATAAATATTGTGACATTGCAGAAGCTTATGAATGCATGCCGTAATCAAAGCTAAAGGCGGTCCAACAAAATAATAGAGTGTATGAGGTTTTTTTGGTGCAGACTTTTTTTTTGGAAGCTGAGCTTCTCTTGCAATCACCACAGATATACACACACTGTACATATATATGTGTGTGTGTTTGTGTGTATAGCTGTACATACACATATTACATTTATTTAAAGCCAAAGCTTTGTGTTAATTATTAGTAATTCATTATTTGTGTAAAAATGTTTTATCAAAGTGGCCCCCAGCATTCTTTTATTTTGTGGAAATTGTTAGGACACTCCTGGCTTAAGGATACTGCAAAAGTATTATTTGTAGCTGATTAAGTTTACAGTGTACCTTTGTACCAAGTTCATTTTAACTCATTGGTATTTTAATAATGGCAAAAGGAACTCACAAGGGAGAGAAAAAACAATGCAGCAGAAAAGCAGAGTGCAAATCATGACAGTATTTTATTTGAACCTGTGTTGACTTTTACCTGCCAAGTTCGCCCCTCCCTCTTCATCCTCAGCAAGCAGTAGCAAGCTTTTTTTCCCACAGGCCAAGTCTTAGCAACAAATGTCTTAACTTAATATAAAGACATTTTTGTGCATGCATGCAGGATGGAGTATCCACTGATGCAGAAAAGAAGGAATGAAACAGGATACAGACAATCCAACAATATATAAACTATTTTATAAATCCAACTGGTATTTGAGGCAGATGCTGGTCCACTTTTCCCACAGTATTTGCCACACCTCTGACATTGGATGTTTGCTGCATCATCCTTAATTTTTATTTTGTCTTTCTGTGATTAGATAACGTAAAAAGTCGGTCAAAGTCTATTATTCAAGATTTTAAAAAGCAGAACCAAGCAGTTTCTTTTTTATGATTTTTAAAAAATGTTTTTAATGAAATAGTGCAATAGCTCATTTGACATTTAATTATTTAATACAAATAAAATAAATTGTTCATGAAAATAAACCAGAAAACTGAATGTTGATGTTCCGGTTTTATGTTGATAAATTGCTGTCTAAATATTAAAATTATGTATTGCTTTGTTTGAGGGCTGAAAGTATACGTGATAACAATAAAATAAAATGCAACAATTGTATGTCAACGTGAAAAGAAAAATCTATCTGAATTATAAAAATATCAAACTTACAGAAATAAATGTGGAAATCTATTTGAGAAATCCTGCTTGTTCTCGAAAAGAGTGACAAACACTAATTATCTTATTATTATTTAGTTTATACAATGGAGCAAACAAAAAACAACAAAAAGGCTGTCATTTGAAAATCATCATTTTTTCTCTCATTGTCTTCATACAATTTTTTCTTTCTTTTTCCTTTAACTATATATATATATATATATATATTTTTTTTTTGTTTACATCTTTTGTTCAATGGGGTTTGAATAGTTTTCCTTTCAGACAATATGCATTGCTACTTTACCTCTAGCATTTGAAGACACCATCCTGATGTAGTATAGTATATGAAAGAGAAACGACAATTGTATGGATCATAAACTATCAAAATATAAATTGTGGAAAAATAATGGAAACCAATTGGAATGGTTTTGCTTTCTGTAGGAAAGAGGTACAAAATACTGTATATTATTTTGAAGTTGCACAGCAAACTATTGAAAGGAAACTTAATGTAATGTAACATAATGTAATTATAGAATGTACTCATTGAAAAAAAATTTCCTTTCTTTCTTTTGTACTCTCACAATATAATCTATTTTCGTTCTAGACCTAATACTATAAATATATTGTTAACAATATTTTTCCTCACTTGACTGTAAGTAGTCCTACTTTTCCACTAGCATTTGAAAGCACCACCCTGACAGGCTGAATAGCGAACAATGCTGAGTCATGGTGACGTCACGCGCAATTTAAGCAGGGGGTGGTGTTCATTATGTACCACAGACAGTCCAACTCTGTTAAAGTGGGTTGGTTTGGCAGCCGCGGCTAGTTTGGTTCAACCCACCACAGAAGTGCACATTTATAAAGCGCCTAAACGAGCAGGCAAGTGACTAAAAAAAGCCCCCCACAGGAGTGCTTTTCAGCCGTAGCGTGTCTGTCAGCTAACCAGATATTAGCAAGTGATGAGCAGGGGCCTTTCTAGCTTCTTGTGGATACACAGTTAAAAGTTAAAGACAGGCTTCTTTCAACTTCCAACAGCCCGAAAACACGAAACATTTGACCTGCCGGCGAGCACATTTAATAATCCTATTCCTGTGTTTTTATCGTGAGACTTTATGCTAGCTTGGCACAAGTTGGATAGACTAGCTAGCTACTAGCTAACCCTCGGCGTGAAAGTTAGCCGGAGAAGACAGCAAGGCAAGGTCTCCTTTTGAGCGTCTGTAAAATGGGTTTGCTCAGTCAAGGATCGCCGCTGAACTGGGAAGAAACCAAGAAGTATGCCGATCACATCAGAAAACACGGCATCATCCAGTTTGTAAATATTTACAACAATCTGAAGGACCGGCAGAAGGATGTGCTAAAATGGGGCGATGAGGTAAGACCTGACAGGAGCATCATGTGCTTTAAATATGCCATGTGCTCTTTTGTTTATAATGTAACCAATATACCGTACTGCAGATACAATTTGTGTAGTTCAGACTTTGGAATGGTGTGATATTTTGCCATAGCGTGTAAATAATACGTTATTAGGGCAAGCTCTCCGGCAATGTTACATATTGCACATGAGGGTCCCCATGAATTGGAGAAGTGGAAGTGCAGTGAAATCTTGCGTAATCCAGGGGCTCTTTACTACCAACACTGATGTGTTGTTAAGTAGGTTTTGCATAGTCATACTACCCTGGCAATAAAAACAGCACCTTGCAGAGGTATGTACATAGCAGACAAGATGCAAATGTGATCAAAGTACTCTGCTGTTACCATCTATAACTATTGATCTTTTGTGTGGAATGTCACCCTCATATGAGTTTGTGTAGTGATTTTTATCAATGTGGAATGTTGTTGTTATAGAGTTAATTCCTGTTTCAGACAGGGGATTACAAGCGTAGCAGTGTGGAAGTAGTCAAGGAAACACACACGAATGTGCTTTATTAATGTGTATGCTCGTGTGGGGTTTCAGTTGGCTCTCTGTGACCTTCATGTGTAAAGTGCCATGAGATGACTGCTGTTGTGATTTGGCGCTATACAAATAAATTTGAAATTGAATTAAAGTGAATATATTGTATGATTTATTTTTAGGTGGAGTACATGCTGGTGGAATTGGATGACAAGGATGAAAAGGTTCGACTGGTGCTAAACAGCAGCAATGTTCTGGATACCCTCCAAGGTCAAGGTGAAAAGATAAACCCAAAGTAAGTCAATGTCAGGAAACCTTGCCATGCAGCCATGACAATTTCCAAGGAAATTTCATGTTAATGTGACACAAATACAGTATTTGATTACATATGCTCACTACAGGTGTCAACAGACACTCTGTTCAAGACAAAACGATACGATACATAAGATTGGGTATACGAGGATGAGACAAGATTTTCACATTTTTAAGATAAGTCAAATCAAAAGCCTCACTCACCGTCGTGAGCAGAGTGGCCCTCCTTGAGCTCCCGGAAGTACACACATTGGATGATGTTGATTTACAATCTCCTCTTTGGATTAGTTCCATTTTGCCTATGTTCTCTGCTCCAGAAATCAAGGAGCACCTATGCTTTACAGTCCAGCAACCATCTAACTGTGCCCTGAGTCTGAACTGAATTAGGGAAAATAGCTTTTGTTATGCTGCCCCCACTGCTTGGAACATTATCCAAACTGAACTGAAAATGTCTGAGATGGGCTCAAAGCTTTTTTTGTTCTGTTTTATACACTAGGCATCGAGCGATGCTTTCCTTTTTAATTGTTTGTAAATTATTGTCAAACTTTTTTGAAATTTGTATTTATCATGTGTGCTGCTGACTGACCTCTTGATCAGGTTGTGTAAATGGGTTAAATGGGTTTCTGGTTAAATAAAGGGTAATTAAAATTAAATACATACATAAAAAATATGACTGAACAAACAGACCTTTTAATTTAACTGAGTCCCGAACAGTGTAGGTGCGTTTTGAAATGTTTATTGTCCGAGAAATTGATGTTAAATTGATGTTTAATAGATTAGAATAGAATTTTTGAGACCAAATAAACCACTGTTGTAATAATGTACAATAATAATAATAACAGTAATATTAAATAAATATGTGTACTGCAGTATTTGCTTTGGCTTTAAGTCTTTAAAGCTTTAAATTTTTGTTTTTCACTCTGTCAAGTTGCAGAATTAGTGTTTGTGACATGTATTTCCACACAGGCAATTCATACTGTCTGTCAAACGTTTGCAGCATTTCTTGAAATGCCTGCTTTTTCAATAAGGGCGTTTGCATTATTACTTCCAGCTTGTAGTTGGACAATGCCAGCTCACTGGTTTTGTCTAATACCCTCTAGCTAAAATGTTAGCTAAATGTTAGCTTTAGCTAAAATGCAGAGGTGGTAGAGCCTTTTATACAGCAGCACCTAAACTGTGGAACGCACTGCCCCTGCACATCTGTCAAGCCCAGTCACTGTCCACTTTTAAAACTCTTCTTAAAACTCATTTTTACTTCTTGGCTTTTAACCCAGTCTAAGAGTCTGCACCTGTTTTATTGTGAGGTACAGTTTTTATTGTTTCATTAATGATCCTATTGTTTTTATTGTTGTAGTATGTTTTTAGCTAGTCTTTTATTCTGTATGCACTGTACAGCACTTTGTCTCAATCACTGATTGTATGAAAGCGCTTTATAAATAAAGTTGAGTTGAGCCTTGATTTTGTCTATTTACGTCAGGGCTGTCCATTCGTTCGTTGTAGGGGTGTAACAGTTCACATGGATATATAGAACCGTTTTGGTTTTGCATGTTCGGTTCGGTCCACCTTCGTACTGTTTCGGTTATATTTTATGCTATTTTTCACAATAAATGTATTACTATAGTGATCTAAATCAAACGTACATTGCCTTTTCTTGTAAATTATGCCTTTTTGCACCTTTTTTTTTTTTTTTTTAATTTTTGCTGAGTTTTTGTATATTTATAATTCTGCAATGAGCCATGTTCCACAGACAGCCCCCTGAGCTACACTTTAGACACCCATGTTTCACCAGGAAGGTGAGATGCTGTCAGGCAACGAAGAAGTATGTCTGAACTTTGCCTTCTTGACTTTGTCGCCGGTAAGAGGTTGTGTTGTATTATGGAGAGGTTTATGCAGTTTCCAGACCGGCATTGCATAGTGATATTTCTGCACAATCGAAGGTGGGGCTCCACTCCCACTTGCTTGCGCTGCAGGCATTTCACGTTTGTCAATCTCTTGTATTTAATTACAATAAAAATGCATGACGCAAGAAACACATCCTATCTTTTAATTTTAATCTGCACCCCTACTACACAATAGCTGTGTTATGAAGCGGAGTTACCATCTCCGCGGTACAATTAGTTAGGGTACCAAGGATATGTTAACACTGCGGGGTATGATTCCCAATTTAGATTTTCTGTTTAAAATTTGATTTTTTTTTGTGGTCTTTCACATTACCAAACAAATGCGACTTGTTATGTGAACCCAAAGTGTCTGGAAAGTGACGTGCTTGAGCAAAAGCATGACATCACTCTTGTTTCCGTTTGTTTACAGAAGTAAAGACTTCCAGTGATGTACAATACCATTGATTTCATTTCTGACGCGATACTAGGTAAAATTCCAAGACTTTCGCAGAGACTTTTACAAGCATCTTCTACTCTATGTATATTTTTAAATAGGTAGTCCTCATTGAAATGGAAATTGGAAGATTGAAATTGCTCTTTTACTGGGGGACGTGACCTAAATAAATCACATTTCCTGACAGGTCCGGACCTGAAAAAATTTTGGAAAATCTACCCCTTGGAAAAGTCCTGTTTTCTGTCATTTTGAGTCAAGCGGGGACTCCCGATGAAGTTGCAATGTCTTTGTACACACTTTGCAAGTGTTGTGCTTGCCACACTGTTCATGGCATTTGTGCAGCCAACTTATCTTCCAGCGGGAAATCCTGGTGGGCATAGTAGAGTTCATAATTCCTCATTCCGCTCTAATGCACAAAGATGTTGCATACGCTCACCCGCCAAAATTCTAGTTGACGTAAGTTACAAAAGGAGAGTGGAATCAGGCATAGGGAACCAATGAAACTTCATGAAGTGATGTCAACAAAGCAGTTTGTGTGCTTATTTGTGCAGCCACCCCACACTTTGGAGGCCCGAGTATGGCAGCTACATGATAGAGGGAACTCCAGGGCAGCCATATGGCGGGACCATGTCAGAGTTCAACACTGTGGAGGGCAACATGGGGAAGAGGCGACGAGAGGCCTCTTCTGTTCTTAACCACAATGAAATTCTATGCACTATCACCTCATTTCCAAGGTACAATATTCTAGTGTTTTTGTAAATGGATATTGCTGGAAATAACGCATGATGTGTCAGTGATCTGCTTATTTATCTGTTTATTGTTCATACTGCATTGAAGCACGTTCTTATCAGTTAGGATTTTGGTTCTGTTATCAACACACTTTTCTTATTTGCATCACTGGTACCCTTCTGTGGTGTCATCAACAAAACCAAAATAAATCAAAACACTGAATGAGAATTTTGTTCATCTTTAAACTTTCTTGAAATATGTTCATATCCAGTTTGACATCACATATGGTGTTATAGAACACATACAACTATTGGGGTAAATTGCAATAAAACATATGCATTAATAAGGAAGGGCATTTTACTGATTATACACTTGAATATTATATTATTAAGTTTTGTATACTTTGCATGTGGACAAAAAGTCTGTAATTATTGATTGAAAAAATATTAAAATGTAGCAAACATGGAATTTATGTTGAACATTGGTCTTATAGGTTTGCACTTAACATGTACAACAAAAACGCAACACTGCAGTTACTTTATACATTTATTTGGTGCCTTTTTTGCATTCTTCATTAGGCTAGGTTGCCCTGGTTTTACCATGCCCGAGTATCCGCCAACGCCTGTTGAGGGTGGAGCGTCAAAGTCACTGTTCTTTCCAGATGAAGCCATTAACATACACCCAAGATTTAGGTAGGCACCAGCTAACTTTCTGTTGTTTTCATAAGTGACTACATACATTTGTGTCATTAAATTATACAGGTGATCCTCAGTTTACGGCATTTCATGTTACAAAAAACTTAATTTTGGTCCGTAAACATGAGACTTGCTTGAAAATTAGTTACAGTGTGTACCGGCGGAAAAAGACGCATGGCCAGCTGCACACGAATGCAGTGTGTGAATATACCACAAGCATCAGCTAGCATCAGTGTTTGGTAGTCATACTTTGGTAGTTTTTTAATGTATTTATCAATAATACAATGTTTTAGTAATTTTTAGATGGTTTAAAATAGATGTACAGTATATATAAATATTCAGTATTGAAATTCAGTACGCAGCCCTCGGTGTAAAAAGTTTGGACAGTCCTGACATAAACCGATGATGTCAAGTAGATAAGACATGAGCAGTGAGCTGGCATTGTTCAACTGCAAGTCGGAACTATTAATGGTGCACTTCAGCCAAGAAGAAACTTTACAAAAAACAAAATAGTCATTCACACACATTGTACTGCAATTGATCTTTTCAAAAGAAATAATTCATGATCATGGAAAATTTTGCAAATTAGATGGTGACACCCCACCCTCTGAACTTTTTTTGCCGTCTTTCAATGGAATCGGGACCTGCAATCGGGGATAAGTTAATTTGTTCTCTTTTATTACTGCTTTATTTAATCTTTTTATGACTGTATTTATACTGTATGTCTTTAATATGTACAGTCTGAGTGGCTTAGAAGTTAATTTAGGTATAAGCTCCGGTCTTGCACTACAACTACACTTACATCAGTCACTGAATAGAACTTGTTTGTAACCTTAGGAACCACCTGTAGGTGTACACATGTTGTCTTTGTCTCTTTTGTCAAGCGTTTTTGTTATCGCATATTTGTCTTTAATGTATTCATTGAGAGTGTTTGTTTTTACTAGCACCCTCACTAGGAACATACGACATAGACGAGGAGAGAAAGTCACAATTAACGTGCCGAGTGAGTCATATTAATGCCGTTTTTAAACCTTACAGAATTGTTTATGGATAGATACTATTAATTATCAGGTTTTATTTGCCCCTGGATGTGAATCAACTTGCTGTGTTTCAGTCTTTAGAGACAAGTGCACTGCATCTCCATTTGTGGAAAAGTTTCCTGAAGATGATGGGGAGTCGGCAAGGGCAGCTCTTCCTGACCACATCTACATGGACGCCATGGGCTTCGGGATGGGAAACTGCTGCCTGCAGGTAGCGAGCAGATCGACATATATAGTTAAACGGTGTCTTTGAGTTGTTTTTCTTCAAGATAATACAGTGCAATCTTGTCTGTTAGCGGTGTCAAAGGCCCCTGCCTTAAATGTATCTCTTTAACAGGTTTATTATGTTTTTACAGGTTACATTCCAAGCTTGCAGCATTGATGAGGCAAGATATCTTTATGACCAGCTAGCAACATTCTGTCCGATAGTGGTGAGTAGATAAAATAAATAAGTGAGTTTGTGCCAGACATTTATTACTTGTTGCTGGTCTTGGTCTTTGTTAATTGTCATTCATTTGCTAAAATGTACGCATTCAGGTTAGTTTATATTAGTGTACCTGACAGGCAAGCTAATGAATGTATATGCTTATGTATATTACTAACATAACTTATCTGTGTTATATTCAATGTCATACAGTATATATTGAAAAGATATTGAAATTTTTAAACCAAAATTTAACCAGTTTAACTTTTTGGTATTTACTTCTGGCAAGGTTGTCTTGACATTACAGTAGTAAATGTATGCACACAAGTAACACACAAACTAGCTATGAACAATGAAACTGCACCATGTGACCCAATAAAATGGTTTTTTGTGAGAAGCTTGGTATGTAGAGCAAGTGTAGGGGTGTCTGAGGACAGAAGTCCAAAGGAAGCAAATGTGCTTTAAAAGGACTTGAGTTACCAAAGGGGGAAATAAAAAAATAAAACAAGAACAAAATAAAAGTACTCTCTTATTAAAATGATTTTGTCATTCTGCTGTCATCCACCAGTAAACAACTATAAAATACAAGTGCAATGAAGTTGCCCCAGAGCAAATTTTCTGAGCCATTGCCATCTTGTCTGTGACATCACATCAAAAAGCAAACTCAACCAAACACAGCCATGGACACACAGTAAAGCAAAGAATGTAAAATATTCACAATAACAACATTCACTGATGTTGTGCTTTGAGTATAATATAACGCACACAAAAAAAGGAATGTGGTTTGACTGGCATTGATTGGCACTGACCAATTGACTGCAAGATACAAGACAGTGAGTAGTGATCACAGCTTAGCTAGCCCGGAGATTTGGCATTAAAACCTGCATTATAAGCAAGGATAAGCCGAAAGGAGAAGAAGAAGAAGATGATTCTAAGATTTGTAGAATCTATCTCATAGAAGAAATATTTACTTTTTGGCACCAACAGATTGATTTTGAAATTTGGCGTGAAAAACCCATATTGTTACACGAGTCATAGGTTTTATCTTGCAGAAAAAATGTGAATTTAGATATTGCCACCTTGGCATGCTTTTCCACGGTCAAATGTCTCCTGGGTTTTTTACTTTTTGTTCACATGAATCTGTGTCAGTGCTTTCCCTGGTCTGGATTAAGGAAAGATAGTTATGACAAATGATGGTAGAAACACCCTACAGTAATACACATTCAGTACCAAACTTTCTTTTATCTGAGTTGTACTGTAGTATCAAAACAACTGTCTTTTGAAATGTGCCGAAATTCAATACCAAAGAATGTTTTTGCAAAAGCCTGCCACACAACAAGCAGCCATAATATATAAAAAAAAAAAAAACAGAAATTCATTCAAAACTACAACACTGCAATATGGAAAAAATGTAAGACCGTTAATATTATGCCTGGTAAATTTAAATGTCCGTTTGTTTGGGCAAATATAATAACAAAATTATCTTAAGTGTTTTGGCAGTACAGTGCCATAGCTGTTGACGTAAGAACTTAAGTGGTTTTGGGTACTATAAAAAAAACATGGAAATTGCTAGTTACCAGCTCTTAAATTAAACTTAAGCCATATTTTGCCATCATTATATTTGTTCAAAGAAATGTAACTTTATTGTAGCAGGCATAAAAATGAACACACACACTGAAGAAACAAGAGTGGTCTAATAATTCTTTCCATAACTGTAGAAATCTATATATTCCATGGCAATTTCAAAGTGTCAGGGTTCTAAGTTTCTGTAAAGAAAAGGGGTCAGAAAAAAACGGTTATTATTTCAGCATTTGAGCTCACATCAAACACAGGAACTTTCAATGTTGCCTTTCAATGTTATTTTTCACTGAGAAAATACCTTTTAATAAAATGTATTGTGTTGACACAGCCTCTTTAAAACAAGAATAAGGGGTTGTTTATAAGGTATTAAATCAAACAGAACAAAATTATTTGCTGTGGCGACCCCTAATGGGATAAGCAAGGATAAGCCAAAGGGAAAAGAAGATTAGTTCACATTGTTTTCGCAAATGTAGTTTAAGAAAGAATGAAGCAACTCACAATACTCACACAGAACTCAAACTTTTTTATTTATTTTTAACCATTTTTGGATGTCTTGTTTAAAAGCACTTTATAATATTGTAAATACTGTAAATGTTGGAATGTTGTACAATTTTATCTTAAATGTATTTGACAGTCAGCTGGTCAATTGTAATGCAAGGTACAGTATACTTTTTTTGAGGACCCCTGTTATAGACTAGTAAAGTAGGTAATCCAGGGGTGACAGGTTCTATATTATCTATATTACACCTATATCTGTATTATCAACTATATTAAGTGTATCAAAATATTGTTGAAGACCAATAATGTGATATGATTGTGAAGATGTTAAAGCTGCCACCACTGAGTACTATTTTGGCTGCGTGCAGATGGCTCTGAGCGCAGCCTCCCCCTTCTACAGAGGCCACGTGTCAGACATTGATTGTCGCTGGGGGGTTATTTCTGCCTCGGTGGATGACAGGACACAGGAGGAACGTGGACTCAAGGTGAGCGACACTAAAGACAACATGACAGTTTTTTTTTTTTTTTAAGTGGGTTTATTCATGAGCGTGTGAAAGCTGTGTTTCCACATGCATTGACAAATCACACCATCTTCACATAACTTGGAGCGGGGAAAAATAAATTATAATGATGAATTGTTTAAAAATAAACAAAATTACTCTAAATAATCCCAAAAGTCAGTAAAGCTGCAATAATGCCATTTCATGAAATGATGGCACAAGTCAACATGCTGAATCACTGATTGGTACAGAGCAGTGTGGTCACTTTTAACAATGTATCCACTCCTTTTCATATGCATACCCCAATCTTTCTACCTTGGACGATTTTTGCGCTTTGCTGAGTGTGTGTGTAGTTGGCCTTTTACTGAATGCAAGCCACAAAGAGGAAGAGATGTTAAATACATAAACTATTATGAAGCGACTATCACGTCTTGCTTAGTCGCTTCTGGGTGCGGGGAATCCAGGCAATAACGCGCTCCAATAAGATAATGTACAAACAGGTGATCACAATTGAGTGAATGTATAGTCTATTGTGTATGAATTAAAATAATTTATATGTACAGAATGGCAACTGTTTTGGCAGGTTGAATTATCGGAGGGTGTGTGTGAAAGCGGTGCAATTGCATGCGTGAGTTTTCGTCTGAGTAGTAAAAATCATGTTACCTCCCGTCACCCTGATTCCATTTACTATCACTTCCGCATCTTTATATGCCACACCTGCATACTGACAGCAATGGTCAACCAATGACGGTTTACAACTACCCCAAAACAAACCAAATGAACTCAAACAAACATAGCATAAATATACTATAAGTGTATAAGTCTGATTGTGTCGTCCTTTGCAGCCTTTAAAAAACAACAAATATAGAATCTTCAAGTCAAGATACGACTCCATTGACAGCTATTTGTCTAAATGCGGTGAGAAGTACAACGACATCGATTTGACGATAGATGAGGACATCTATAAGCAGCTGCTGGGTGCAGGTATGAAACATGCGCATATACACTACAACACCTGACATGTGGAATTTATCTTGTGGGAAATGTGTAGGAATTGACAAGCTGCTCTCCCAGCACATTGCTCACCTTTTCATTCGCGATCCGCTCTGCACCTATGAAGAGAAGTTGATCCAGGACGATGAGAATGAGTCAGATCACTTTGAGGTGAGAATCTGACTTTTTCTTAGATGACTGTATTAGTGTGTCAACATGTGAGAGATTTTAACTGCTGATGATATTTGACAGAACCTCCAGTCCACCAACTGGCAGACGATGAGGTTCAAACCACCCCCTCCCAACTCAGACATTGGCTGGAGAGTTGA
Source organism: Oostethus manadensis (assembly GCA_024372805.1). Lineage (NCBI taxonomy): Eukaryota > Metazoa > Chordata > Actinopteri > Syngnathiformes > Syngnathidae > Oostethus > Oostethus manadensis. The sequence continues at coordinate 2,102,554 of QODF01000040.1, forward strand.
GTTCCGCCCAATGGAGGTTAAGTAATGATTAGGGATGCACAATATACTGTATATATTTTTCAAATAGATACCGAATACTTTCTGCTTCTCAAGACCAATACGGATAAACTTTTTATATCTAATACAGATAAGTTTTTATATCATTTTTTATTGTAGAATTAGTTAGTGCACACCTTAAAGGTAAAAATTACTCAAAGTTGGATTTGACAAACTGTACCTGTAGATTTGTCTTAAGCAAATATCACGACAGCGCTAACAAAACAAAAATACCAGCGACTGAGAGGTACAAACCATTGCTCTAAGCGATTTACTAGCCGGCAAAAATAGGTATCTAAACGATGGTACAGGGCTGTTCCTTCAACACCATAATTTCCATGATGAAATTAGACCGCTTCAGCCCTCTGGTCGTCTCCTGCAAATGTTTGCACCTTTCAACCACTGCAGCGATAGGAACAAGCCCCGGGCGTTGCTGCTGACGTTTCAGTTGGCTGATAAGGTTTCATGGGTTGAAGCGTGATGTTTTTTTCCTTTTCATGTTTCATGTTTATTTACGATGCAAAGTGAATCACAGATGTTTTCTTTTTCCTTTTCCTTTTCATGTTTCATGTTTATTTAGGATGCAAAGTGAATTTACTCACATCACAGACAGAAGAAAAGAAGCGCTTGTTTTGCTCATCTTAAAGTACAGAACTGAGGTTTTTTGTTTTGTGATCAGTTTTCTGAGCTATATTTTAATGTGATGGGATTTATTAGTATGACATAATTCCTCATATTGGCCCGATAATTATCATACACCTAAAGTAATGGTAGTATGATGTCACTGCAGCTATCAGACATAAAACACTTACATATTTCACTTTTTAGGTACAGCTAACTGATTTTGAAAATGCTGCCTATGTTGTATTCGTCGTCCTGCTGACCAGAGTCATCTTATCCTACAAACTAGACTTCCTCATCCCCTTGTCCAAGGTAATTAAATGTTTTGAAAGGTTTAGTGTGTTTAGTTGTTGATTGCTGCTTGTGGGTGTTCTGATGCAGATGTATCTTTCATCAGGTGGACGAAAACATGAAAGTGGCGCAGAGAAGGAACGCTGTGCAAGAGGGCATGTTCTACTTCCGAAAGGACATCTTCAAAGGTGATTTAAAACTATAGTTTCTAGGGGTGCAAACAATTCATTTTAAGAACGATTCGATTCTTATCACGATTTGTGGTTGCCGGTTCGATTCAAAGATGATATTGGTTCATTTAGTACGATTCGATTCAAAATGATTCAGTAACTTTTTGCCAAAAATTCAAGCAGTCTGACTGCGAAATAAAGACCTGGATACTGGACAGTGCAGGCGAAGTTTCCTAAATTTTCTTTTCTTTTTATACAAAACAAAAAGTCAAACAATTAATGGCAAATGCATTCACGTTTTATTTGAATAAAGTGCAACCAACATTTTAGGTGGAATTAAGAATAAATTAACAGGTTGAATGATTAATTCTATCTGATAAAACATGACTAACATTATTTTGATACCTCATTCACTTTTATTAATTAAGTGAATTAATTAATTATTAAGTTATTTCGCACCACTAGATTTGAATTAAAGTTAATTTGCAGATAGATATTAAAGTGAATTAATATCCTACAAACTGTAATGTTTGCTCAGAAGCAATTAAAGCTATGAGGAGGTGTTTGATCAACACGCTTATCATTGCAAGAAAAAATCGAACATACGCCAGAACAACAGTGACTCCCAAACGACAAGCCCCCCATCCAACCAGAACACAAACATGCACAAATTTAATGCTTGCTATGTACCTTTTATCTTGTCCTGATGCTCCTATCCATGAGTTTGAAAGGCTTAAAATTTGACTTAACTTTTGACGTAATACTCAGTATATCCCATACCAAATTGAAGAGGAAGAAGTAACTAAGAAGCATGTATACCAATGAAATGATATCCAATATCCTATGAAAAATTGCATATTTAACAACATCCACACGGTCCTTTCTACAAGAGTGCACACGCTCCGCATCACATGACGTCATTCGTGCGCGCCAGTCAGCAGGCATGACTAATCGACTTACAATAAATCAAACCATTACGAGGGTAACGTTTAACATCATTATCATTATAAAAAGCTAAAAAACACACATCCATATAAAACCTGCAGTGCTTAAATCCAATGCTTTATTTCCTAGTATCGATTAAATTTATTGATTACCATTCAGATCAATATATGTTGTCTGGAATGGCAATTTGGCGAACGCAGATCGATGTAGTTGGATCATAGGAATATAAATCGATCTAGTGAATGAATCGTTACACCCCTAATAGTTTCACATTTATGGCGGGTTCGGTTTGTTACACATGGTCATATTTTGCTTATGAACAGGCTGTAATCCCGGCGTCGATGGCACCTCCTCTGCCCAGAACGGCCTGGAGACTGATTGTGCTAACGAGGAGTACACACTGATGAGCATCGACACCATCATCAATGGGAAGGTTAGTGTCATCTGCCATGGTAAGACATGCTGACAAAAATGCAATTTTAAAAACAAAAACTTTTTTCAATATGTTTTGGGAAGATTTCCTAACATTGCAATTTCGTACATAGTCGTTCTTTTTGCTTTTTAAGTCACTCATAAATTATTTTACATACATTTGTTACTCAATGTAGAGAACATTTTACAAGTAGAAATACAGAGTTATTTGCAATCAATTAAATTAAAATCAATTCATTTTATTTTTATAGCACCAAATCACAATAGCAGTCATCTCATGGCACTTTAGACAAGTAGGGCACAATGTTTTGATATAGACTTCTGCTGGGTTGTCTCATGCGTTCCACTACACAAGTGTGTTACATCAGGCAGGGGTTTTGGCCTCATCCTGGGAGCCAATTTTATAGTAGTGAAACCAAACAAATGTATTTTTCAAAATAAAATGTCTGTATGTCATCTTATTAAACATAAATAGACATAATTACATATTGAAATGCATTTCAGAAACCATGACTAAAGAATTGAATTATAAAGTATAAACCAATATCAAAATTGCAGCAAAATAAATAAGACCACACCAGTGAGCATTTCACTTTTGTCCAGTAAAGCATAATTTCAAAAGAATGCTTGACAGCTGCAAAGTGCACTTCCCGGTGGCAAAGTTGGTAAATTACAGTCCATCTTTGTTAACTTTTGATAGAAAAATATCACACATTTGTCAATCTTTTTTTTAATTAGTACCTGAGAAGAAATGCTCTGCTTTTCTTGATTGGCTATTTTTTAATGACTAGGAGGGAGTGTTTCAAGGGCTCATCCCCATCCTTAACTGCTATTTGGAAAACATGGAGGTTGACGTAGATACCAGATGCACCATATTGAACTACCTGAAGCTTATCAAGAAGCGTGCCTCAGGTACATTTTAACTTTGTATCAGGTACATTTTAACTTGGTATTTTTTGACACTGGTGACTGACTGTGTTTTGCTTGCCAGGCGAGCTGATGACAATGGCAAAGTGGATGAGAGAGTTTGTGGCCAAGCACCCTGAGTACAAGCAGGACAGCGTAATAACCGACAAGATAAACTATGACTTCTTTGTGAGATGTGACAAGATCGCAAAAGGCGAAGAACAGTGCCCAGAGCTGATAGGGAATCCGATCAACAAGTTCAAGTAAGAACAAAAAACTAAACTTGTACATGTATAAAACAACGACCAAATATGTGGCTCAAATTGAAAGCGGTCCAGTGTTTAAAAACATTTTTTTTTTAACTAACAAAAAATACACTGCAGCAATTCTATGTACATATATACTATATATACTGATCAGATTTTTATGACTTGTGCAACAAATTATTTTAATAGGATTGAAACATGGTAAAGGTTATGTCATAGAATCATGTATATTTATTTTTCCTCTGGAAATGAAACATCTCTTTGTGACAAAATAAATTTAGAATAGAGTTCTGCAGTAGTTAGTGTTTTTCTCTCCTGTTATTACTGAGCCTCATTGCTCTTTGAAACATTGAATTGGCGCTGTGTTGTGTCTCTGCATCTATGTTAGCTTTCTATGCTTTGTAGACAAGATCTGTGTTGTTTTGTTCTGCTTTGCTCTGTTTGGAAGTGTAGTTGGAGGCAGTGTTGCATTTAATTACAGGCAGTTTGCTATACGATGCTGCTTCAGAATAAATCTGTACAACACTACTGCCACTACATCTGTACAACTAATTGCAGAAATATTTTCTGTTCATATCCAACAACTTTTTACTCTGCAGTTTCTTTGGCAGGATTTAGGTTTCTATACCTACTTTTTTGTAGCATTCCCATTAAAAGAAAGGCACCAAATCAGAGGAAAAATGGCAACAACGCGGCAAAAAAGTTTGGCAACCACTGCCCTAAGAGGAGTTTAAGTGCCACGGGGACTTGTTCACTAGTAAGGGAAGGATGGAACATGAGATCGTGTCGGACTGGAGCACCACTGCAGCTCTGATAAGTGACCAAAAGGATAAGATAGCGGGTACAAGTTGCATAAATGTCTTTTCTCCGTAGGATGGCTAGGCTCTCCCTTAGACATAAGGTGAGAAGGACTGCTATCTGGGAAAAACTCCAAGTAGAAGCACTGTTTCTCACTTTGAAAGGAGCCAGATGAGGTGGCAGGAAGCCATCTTGTCAAGATGCCTTCCTGTGTAGGAGTTCAGCATACATCCGACCAGTAGGACACCTTGAGGAAAACCCAGGGCGTGTAGAGACAATGTCTCTTAACTGGCCTGGGAAAGCCTCGGGATCTGCCGGGAGGAGCAGGACAAACTAGCCAGTGAGAGAGAAATCTGGGCTTCCCTTCTCAGGCTGCTGCCCCTGCAACCCATCCTTCCATCCACTTTCTATGCTACTTATCAACCCAACCTCGGATAAGCAAGATGCACGGATGAGATGTCTTTTTAAAGCCACTAGATGGCGGCAGTGAGCCAAAGACCAAACTAAGAGCTATCCTCCTGACTACCAGTATTTGTCCTCTGTAGAGGACAAATATCTCCCACCCACTGCATACAAGTGAATAAATTCATTTTCTGCTCTTTTGAGGACATTTAGCACTTTCCAATGATACTGAATATGAAGAGGTGGGGCTTTGTTAGAAAATGGCTTCCTTCAGTGCAAGCACATTTTATGGGAAAAGAAAAAGTAAGTGTGTACTACTTTTTATTAAACACATTTTGGCTTCAAATGTTGTTGACATGTTTTCTACAAGTTTCTTAAGAAAACGCTGAAGTGTTGTTTGAATTATTTTAACTGTATTTGACCCTAGTATTTAAGTGTTAAAAGTGTCATCTGTAGTGGACAGTTATTTCCCTCCATTTTGCAAGATTTTTTTTTTTCAAATGACAAGAAGATAAAAAGAACAAGAAGAGACACTCGGGCCAAGGTAAAGGCCACTGGAAGTTGCAGAGTACAACACCAACATAGGTGGTGTGGATATGGTCGACCGAATGTAAAGTTTCTACATGATGGCTTTTTGGACTAGGAAATGGAGAGTGGGCGCAGTTTTCCACTTTTTTGACCTGGCAATTACCAATTCATAGATGGATGTAGTATAAGAGCGACTACCAGTTTTTGGTGAAGAAACCGCTAAGGTTCCTTGACTTCAAACTCCTCCTTGGTGAAGTGTTAATTTCTCGAGCACAAGCAGGAATCACCAGTGACAGCAAAGATCTTCTCACTTCCCCAAGTTAAAAGTTAAAACCGCAGCCAAGATGGATGGCACCATCCAGCTGCAATAGTAAAACATGTGATGTGCACAAAGTGCAAGGTTTTCCTTTGTTTTTTCTGTTGACTAACTGGTTGCCAACAAAGTTCAGTTTCAACTGTATGAGGTACAGATGTCCACTGTAGTGAACACATCAAAGCTTACTAATAAATACTTTTTTTCCCCCAAAAGATTCTTTTGCAGTATTACAATTACATTACAAACATTGGAGCATTTCAAAATTAATGTGATTGAACAATATTTTTTTCCCGAAAAAAAGGAGAAAGGCTTATAAAAGATTTATAGAGGAGAAAGACTGACAATTTTAAGACACTGATCATACTTAAATAATTCATTTTATATTTTACAGTAAGAATAGTTTATTTGCCATTTACAGGCTGTAAAAGAACATTATGTGTAAGGTAATTGAGACTGTCCAACAATACTTGTTTTCTGATTAATGATTGTATCACAACAGGTAGTCCTTGTACCTTGTTCCTGTTTATTTTGGCTGCTATGATCTTTCTGGTCTGTTTACCGAAATAAAAGGGAATTGATGATACTGTACTAGTGTTAATAAAGCAATAAAATTGTGGTCACCACAATAAACATTCTCACCTTAACTCGGTCACTCTAGATTATCAAATAATAAGAGTGTAATTTGTGCTAAACATTTTAGTGGATGACACACACTGATACTCTTCATAATCAGACTTAACATAACATTTCATTGCACTAAAGTGATTGAATACTTGTTTACTTGATGTTTTTGTACACTAAGGAAGAAATGAAAAAGACGTTCTGTCAATCACCAACACGATTATTTGAGACGTAATAGTTACTTTTACTCATTTCAGTGTTGATAAGTTGACTTTTAAGACTGAAGCCGGGCCACCATCTTTGTAGTCCGTTTCCACTTTTGACACGTTCAAGCCCCGCCCACTCTGTACTACCTTCTTGCCGGGCTGACAAGGCTGTACATTGTGCTAACACCGGCCCGCCACCCACGACTAGAAGACGTGATTTTCCGCCAAAAAGAGTCGCTCCACAGTTCTGTTCTCCAGTGGCCGCCCGGGGGCTGCGTGGACTTTCTAGTGAGTGTTGTTTCTGTTATGTCGGTCCAAACGATGCTGTAAGCGGTTTTGCCGGTACCTGAGAGTTTTTAAACGGTCATCATCTCTATTAGGTCAGTTGGGGAATGTTAGCACGCTGTTCATACTAACTAGCTGAGTCCTATTATAATAATAATAGTATAATATTTGAATTTGACAGTAAAATACTTACTGCATACTTGAGTATACATCTTGTAGTATTGGTAGTAAGCAAGAACTGTGTGAGTAACAACACTGACTATCAATGTGGCAATCCATCTACACAGTATCTGTCAATAAAGCAGTTTTGCTAACTTTTTCTACAGTTTCCTTATAACCACATTTTAGCGTTCTGGCTAAGTGTCCGTTGTGCGTAATAATTCAATTAAATAGAAACAGTTAAGAGGGTCATTTCTTAGTTTTAGCTTCCTCCTCATATACAGTACATAAAACCAGTTTATTTGCCTGTAAATTATGCATTTAAATATCATTTGTAAAGAACATGCATGTGTGCTGTAGCTACAGTACATATATGTGCAAAATCTTCTATTCTGATGTTTCCTCTTACTCATGTAATGTTCTATTGTGAATTGGATGATTGAAGTCTATTCAGTAGCAAGACATGTTGACAATGTTATTGGTCTTGTCCAGCATCATAGCAGCTGAATGCAAGTCAAACTGCCTTTTAGTGCTGAGCAAAATTGCTTTGCCAAGGGAAACTTAACATAATCTATATGAGGCTCCCTTTATATACTATTATGTTTATTATGAGTTTTGTTCAACTACATTTCGATGCCGGACCTGACATAAAAGAATGGGGTGAGTGGTTTTTGGGATGGGAGCAGTGGGGTGGGGGAGAAGCTTAGTGACAGAGGACAAAGGAAAAGGTGCAGGAGAAACTCAAAAGTATTTAAACTGTGTTATAAACAATAACAACCATGGTGATAACCCCAATATCAACAGCAACCAGAACAATGGCAGAGCAAAATGGGCAAAGAGACAGAAAAAGAGAAAAAAAATACTATTAGTAGTAAAAAATAATACATAAAAAAGAACAAGAAAAACAGAACCTCATTAACAATTACAATCCAGATGATAAGTGCAACAAATCTACTCAATGGCAGCAGTTCCCATTACTCTGCAGCAACAGAATCACTGCATCAGAGTGAAACAAAAGCAAGGGACCAACTTAGAAGACGCCGGGGCCCCAACCCGTCCCCCAAGAGGCGATGGCGAATCTGCCCTGCAGACGTTGAGCAAGGGCCACGGGGGGCAGGGACGCCAGCCTCCCGAACACCTACAAGGGACCGGCCAACCACGGGCCCAGGGGCCACAGACAACACCCCGGGAGATAAGGCCGCCTCAGACACCAACTGCTGCGGGCCAGCACCCACCCCGATGCCAGAGCCAGGTGCCCCGCGGGGGCCTTGAGTTTTGCCTTAGTTTTGCCGAGTTTGTCTTAGCCTAATGATCAGCATCATCTTTACTCTTGTAAAATTAAGAGCTTTTTCTCGTAAATATACGTTATTGCCGTAAATTTACGACTTTGTTCTTGAAATCTGATGATTTTAATACTCTGTTGTAATAGACATTGACTGAGACAGCTACAGTATAATCACTGGGACTTGTGTGACCTTTGGCTTGGGTCAAAGGTAATAGTATGACTTTTTTTTCTTGTAAAATTGACCACGGCGTGGGCATTGCTGTGTAGGGTCATAAAAAATTACAGTATTATTACTTAACATTACTATGTGTTATGTAATTTATGCCTAAATGCATGGATGTCCAAACTGCGGCCCGCATCTTACTTTGTATCGGCCCCTGGCATGGTAACACTCAGAAAAAATGAGAAAATTGTAAAGAGAAGCTGAAAAGTCCAAATTTCTAAACTAAAATAAAAAATACAAATATGTAAGTGACTTCCGCATCTTTTACATTTTCAGTATGTGGCCCTCGGTGGAAAACGTTTGGACACCCCTGCCTAAAAGCATGTAAACAAAGTCAGCGGTATGCTCCTATTGATCGGGCAGTCATATTTCAATGTCATGTGCAAAGCCTGCATGCACACAGATTAAATTTTCATGTTTTCGCTGAATTTGATAACTGATGTTTCAGTCGCAAATCCAAGGTTATTCTAATCTGTTAACCCTTCGTGCTTTTAATCTTAACATGACCTCTGACCTACTCAAATCTGTAATCCATCTGTGTTAAAAAAAACATATACCACATATATATATATATACACACACACACACACACACAATCTCCATCCATTTTCTATGCCACTTATCCTCATTAGGGTCGTGGGTATTCTATATAATAAAAATAAATGATGACACTGTCAACATGATAGTGAAGCAGTTCCCTGGTGATTTTAATGGTACACGCTTCTGCCTTTCAAGGCAGAGGGTTTGGGTATTCCTTGCCAGGGTTTTGTCAAGAATGGCACTCGGTACAAAAAATACGCCATGCGACTGTGGAGAAACCTGACGGGGAAAAGCTAATAAGGAGATTGTGCAAACAGCTTCTGGCTGATAATGCACAGAATGTGTGATACCACATCAATGCTAAGAATGTCAGCTGCATGGACATTATGTACAAGTGTGCCTTTCTTGTGCTGTAAATTTTGTCAAGTTACTGCATAGTGTTCGGATGTAAAGGCGGTGTCCTGCTACTTTTAGATTAGTATAACAGAACAATAGGTAATTTATGTAGAAGTTAATTAGATAAGCATTTGGTTGACTAAGCATCAATACTAACTTCTTTAGCATGAGTAAGCATTGTCAACATAGCTCATAGCTTCTTAATTGACCTTCCCTTGACACATATTGTGGGTTTAAAAAGTTGCCGGGTTGGTGTAGCTCTGTTGTCTACAAAGGCCGTTTACTGTAGGATACACAAATGGTACCTTTCTAAAGCTATTACATTCATCCTTGCCTCAATTATTGGGTTGCACACTGTGGGGAGCGGTGCATTTGGTGACTTAACTGGCCAGAATTTCAGCACACACTGCGAGGGCCAATATTATTTAAAAAAATGTGTTTTAAACCAGGGTCGCCCGTGTGAACCACAGCCGATATCACTACATCACAACACTAAGTATTTGCTGGGTTTCCACGATACTGATACTGTATCAATAAACATATGAAAATCTTCATATCTTCAACTACATAGTCACTGATGCGCCTGACTTACACTACTGCTAGCACCTTTGAGCATTAGTAAAGTTGTCCCTCACCATATTCAAGTTTAAGTTCAATTGCTTTATAACAAAAAACTATAAACCCAGCAAAAAATGTTTGTCAGCAACAAACAACTGAAGACTTATAAATGCCTGAAGACTATAATCAATTACTCCTAGACAAAACATTTGCTTGCAATCTGGAAAATCTCAATTTATGCGAAACATTGTGTGTTGACCAACGTAAATATCTATTAAAACATTGAGGCAAAACAACTTCACACTATTAAACAGCTGCAGACGGCGAATTATAGATGACCGCAAAATATTTGGGAAAACCAATGCGGGAAAAGTTATGAGCGAATTTCTTGATAACAAAGTCTGATAATAAACATGCATCAACAACCTTTAAATACAGTACTTATCCATGGATGAAAAACTTCAGGTATCTCAATACATTTGTTGTTCTTGAAATCGACGCAAGTGTAGGAGGAAGAGTGGGACACCTGACCATTAGAAATTTTAACTTTGGTGATGTTGGAAATGTCTTTCTTCTTAATGTAATATGTAGTATATGCATCCACTACATCACATTCAGCTACATAAACAATTTAATTTGGTTTGTATATTCGCCTATAAACCTTTATAATACTGTGATGTCTTCACATCTCTGTAACAACTGACAGGTGGCCGTGTTTGGCCTAAGTCAAACCCGGAAGTGAGGTGGACTGCTTTTAGGTCACGCGGTTGCAACCCAGCAATTAACCATTGTCAGCTTCCTCAGTTAGCCACCTGAAAGATGCCAGACACCATCCATTTTCTATGCCCAGGGGTCGGCAACCTTTACCATCAACAGAGCCATTTTGCCACCTCTTCCAGTACAAAAAAATGTTTGAGCTGCAAAACATTACAGAACTTATACATTTTTAAAAATTGTGATCTTTTATAATGTTACCTTATAGAAGCACAAAATTCAACAAACAAACTCTGAGCTATTTTAAACACTAAACTGATTTGTGTAAAGCTGGGATAGGCTCCAGCATACCGGCAACCCTAATGGGGATAAGTGGTATAGAAAATGAATGAATGAATAAAAATAAAAATGTAGCCAACCTTAAGATAAAAAAAAGCCAATCACAGTTCATATATCTGCATATCAGTGTTGTCTGATCAATACCGTTTATTCCTTTTGCCATTGTCATCAACAACCATTATTATTTTAGTTTTACTTAGGTTCAGGGCTAGTCTTTTTTTTTTTATCCAACCATCGTTTTAGCAGTTAATTCATCTGTAATTTTTATTAGCTCTTGTGTGTTATCTCCAGAATGGAATCCAATTGTATTGACTGCAAATAATACTAGCTCTGGTTCTTTTGTGACTTTAATGATTTATATATAGACTGAACACTTTTGGTGCCAGTATTGACCTCGGGTGCGCCGCACGGTATTTTTATGCCATCCATCCATTCATTTTCTATGCCGCTTATCCTCATTAGGTTCGCAGGGGTATGGTGGAGCCTATTCCAGTTGACTTGGTATATTTATGCTCGCAGATGTACTGTATATTCTCCTAGCTTCACATATTACTTCCAGTTTGCTAAGTAGCTTTTAACCCAGTTCAGGACTAACCTTCTAATTACATATCTTTCTAATTTTGTAATTAGGATGTTGTGATTAATTGAAGGAATCGCCTATTGCATTGAATCGAAGGCTTTTTAAAAAATCCATAAATACTGCGTCTGTGCAATTCCCGCGGTTCTGATTAGTGCCATGGAAGTTGAAATATTATTGTAATTTATTCTTATTAATACATTTGTCCAACCTGTTGTTGAATAGCTTTTTAATAATTTGAGAAAATTGTGGTTATAAGGAAACCGATAGTTTCTGAATTTATGTACGTCTCCATTTTTGAAAATTGTTACCTACTACTTTAGCTGTTCATTTTAGCTGTTCTTCATTTTCTTTGGTCTGAAATGATAAGTTACTTACTGTACGTCAGTGCTTCTGCAATCTCATTAGTAACTCTTTTTATTGTTTTCATTCCAATTCTATTACCATCGGTTGATGTTTTTGCTTTACATTCATTAACAATATCAATAATTTTGTTTTTTGTCATGTCAGTGAGGAACATTGAATTGGAATTTCTGTCTATAATTTCAATCCCTCCCTCTTTTGACAAGAAATTTGGGATCTTTTCTTTCAGTTTTGGTACAGTATTTACAAACTAGTTATTGAACCTTTCAACAAGTTAATATTATCATTTTCTGCATTTCCATCTGTGAAATAATCTGGATAATCTGCTTTCTTAGTACCATTCCTAATAATACTGTTTAGAATGCCCCATATTGCTCTAATGTTGTTTTTATTATTGTCTCTTGATTATAATGACTAGACAAACTGACTATAATACTCTGTTATAATATACATTCAACATTTTTGTTAACTTATTTTTACATATCTTATACTGTATGCTTTTTTTGCTTCTGAATCGCCTTTGTACTGTGTTTTTCTTCTTGCAGGAATCCTTTTGTCATCACGGTTTATTTCTCTTCTTTTGTTTATTTGATACTTCTCTCAGTGAACAGCGTTTATTGTGGAACTTCGTGTAAATTTTAAGGAAGGTTTCATATGCCTTATCCACATCATTTTACCTATACGCACACTTCCACCTTTTGTTTTTCCAGATCTTTTTCAAAAGCGCTAATATTTTTTTATGTATGTGATGTTTGGGGAGTCCTAATATTTTCTATCTTTCTCTTTTTATAAATTTCATTGTAAATTGTAAACACTGGACGCACCCCATGCGTTGCTGACTAACTGTTTTTGAGTACAACTGTTAAATAGTCCACCATAGGGCCATAGAAAGAATTATTTCCTATTGCTTTCTGCGTGTGGGTCTCTGAAAGGGATTAATTGGTTTTACTAGTAGAAGTACTGGTATGTCTTCGTTTTTAGTATGTTTACACCTTTTAATTAATAACAAAAAATGAGGTACCACTGTATGTCAAGCTTCAATGATGCAGTGCTTGTTCAAATGCCAAACAGACCAGTGCTAAAATGTTTTACTGTGTCTTTAATAATGCAGTTTGAAAGCTAGCTGTTCTTGATGTATTTTGTTTTTTAGGTGACTCATGGAGGCCTTTGATCGAAGAGTCAACACCTTTTTGGGGTCATGGCTGGGCCCCAGAGGTAAGCTCATATTGTCAACCTGGAGTTTAGTTCAAAATAATGTAATGAAATGAATGAATCGTAAGGTAAAGGGTTGTTTGTTTTATCTTCTGATCTAACCGAATGTATTTTATCTAAAACTGTTCTAGATCAGCGGGTGCGGGGTTGGCTGCTGCTAGATAACTACTCCCCGACCTTTATCCTGACCCTGGTGTACCTTGTAGTGGTGTGGACCGGGCCAAAGTACATGAGACACAGGCAACCGTACTTGTGCAGAGGTGCCCTCGTGCTTTACAATGCAGGCCTGACGTTCTTGTCCCTCTGCATGTTCTGCCAGGTACACATGATGTCTGCACTAGAACCCAGCAATGAGGGAATTATTACTATATGTTACATGCCCACTCAAATCCCGGTGTTTTAGTTACCTATTGATTCTTTTTTCTAACCTATGCTAAAATCAATCCGATAGCAGGAGGGGCCGTTGTCAGGCAACAGACTCCAGAAAGTCTGCTCTGACCCCAGACTCCACAGCACAGAACTAATCATCATAGATTGAGAATGGAATTTAGTTAAAAGGGTTTTCATATCTTCCTGGGCCTCTTGTGAGTCATCATAACAACATCATCATCATGTCATGTCATTTAGTGAGTAGGACCAAAATCCCGACATTAAACCAGCAGCCATTCTTGGTTTTATCTTTATAGCCGTTTCATTTTTCAGTTGTTGATGTCTTCACTTAAAAATGACTACTCTTTTTTTCTTTTATCAGCACTTAATCATTCTATTCAACATCAGTGTAATACACTCTGTTATGTTTTTAATGTTTTGTTTTTATTTGCCACCTGTTAGCATATGTTACTGGAGTAAAGGTTTAAAGTAACAGACATTATACAAAAATGTCTTTGATTTTCACAATTACCTATTGAACTGCATTTAAATTGTTACATTTTTGTATGATTAACATAGAGTAAGTAGCTAAATTTAGCCAAATCACTATCTTTTGCTGACAACACACATAACTAGTGCTCGTGCGTGTGTTACGTCAGTGTAGCTTATGTACTCAAAGCAGTAAGAGGTGTGATATGGTTTAATGCCTGTTGTATATTAGAATGTTAGATATTATGTCATCATGCAGAACCACTGTTCAAAATCCACATTTTTGTGTGACTTCTGAGGGACATTTTGGCCTATTTTTTAAACTGAACTCTAAATTTAGTGTTATGTAATGTCAGTGGGTCAGCCACCTCTCATGGTTGTGGTATCATTTGTGGTGTCCCAAGATATTGTGTCACAAGATCTCGTGGGATCGCGTGACAAGATTTCTCATTCAGAAAAAAATGCCTGGTGGGTACTAGGTCTGGGATGATAATAAATTAATTAATCACACAATAAATGAATATGAACTTGATAATTTTGCCGACTTTAATATATTGCCACATGTATACGTGTGTGTTACTCATCTCCCGCCTCCAAACAAGCAGGAAGAGGGTTCTTTCTGTGCACTGGTTTGTTTCATAGAACAACAGCATGAACAGGATGCCCCTTTGTCAGTCATACGGTCCCTGTGTCTCAGTGGGTAGAGGCAGGGCCAGTAGCATACACACAGAGTACAGAAGAGTGGAACGTAGTACGAATTAAATTTGTAATATAAATATAAAATATGACTGCACGGTGGTCGAGTGGTTGGCATGTTGGCTACACAATCAGGAGATCTGGTTCAAATCTCTGTTGGGCATCTCTAGATGTTCTCCCCGTGCAAGTGTGGGTTTTCTCTGGGTACTCCAGTTTCCTCCCACATTTAAAAAACATGCATGTTATGTTAGTTGGCAACTGTAAATTGTCCATAGGTATGAATGTGAGTGTGAATGTTTGTTTGTCTGCCCTGCGATTGGCTGGCAATCAGTCCAGGGTGTACCCCGCCTCCTGCCCGGAGTCAGCTGGGATTGGCTCCAGCATACCTGCAACACTAATGAGGATAAGCGGTATAGAAAATGGATGGATGGAAATATAAAATATTGTCATATACTTTTTCTTTGTACTTTACTTTTTTTAGAAGTAACAGTAAAATCTTGTCTCGTCTGATTCTCGCAGATTAAATCTTGTGTATTGTCTTGTCTTGTGAAATGAGACACGACAATACTTAAATGACCGTTCAGAGCTGTGTCCAGTGCTTAAACACTAAAATAGTCATAATTACTACAGTATATTATAAAGGCATCGGGCTCTAAATTGGGGGTTGTGCAGCTTGGTGCCGGCTGCGCAGTGTAATTTTGTCCGGTGTAATACCGTGCGCAGGTAATTTGGTAGACCGAGGCACGCCGTGATAAATGTGTGTGGGGCTTGTGTGGCGCAGCAGGGGGAAGTGCCTACTGATTCAGCCTGGTGTAGTGACAATTTCGTGCCAAAAGGCTTCGCCGGAGGTGCTCTGAAAGCTCGCCGGCTCCAACCCGGTCTACTCTGGCGCACTGTGTGGTCATGTCACCAAAACCCCACACATGCATTTAAATAAGCTCAACAACCACTGTTTAAAGTAACTATCTCAATCAGCACATACATTTTGATCTATATTGACTGTCCCTTATGCCTTTGTCGTGCCGACTCCACCACCTCATCTGTTCCCGAATCGCTGCCCCCCTCCTCCTCATCTTCCTTGTCCTAATCGGTATCTGTGGTTAATTGTAAATAAAATGTTAATCAAACATATTGACATCCTTGATTGTGTAACCGAGAATTGCAAAAATTATCATAATTAATTGGGTAGTTGGGTAGCTTCGGATTTCATCCCCGTTATGCATAGTTTATTTATATTACATCCATCCATTTTCTTCCGCTTATCCGAGGTCGGGTCATGGGGGCAGCAGCCTAAGCAGGGAAGCCCAGACTTCCCACTCCCCGGCCACTTCGTCCCGCTCCTCCCGGCGGATGCCAAGGCGTTCCCAGGCCAGCTGACAGACAGTATCTCAACGTGCCCTGGGTCTGAACTCTCCAGGGAGGTGTCCAGGAGGCAGACTAACCAGATGTCCGAGCTACCTCATCTGGCTCCTGTCGGAGCGGAGGAGCAGCGGTTCTACTTCTGAGTCACTCCCAGAAGACAGTGCTTCTCACCCTATGTCTAAGGGAGAGCCCAGCCACCCTGCAGAGAAAACTCATTTCGGCTGCATATACCCGCGATCTTGTCCTTTCGGTCACTACCCAAAGCTCATGACCATAGATGAGGGTAGGAACGTAGCTTGACCGGTAAATTGAGAGCTTTGCCTTTCGGCTCAGCTCCCACTTAATCACAACGGACTGATGCAGAGTCCACATCACTGCAGACGCTGCACCAATCCCTCTGTCCAACTCGCGTTCCATCCTTCCCTCACTCGTGAACAAGACCCCGAGATACTTAAACTCTTCCACTTGGGGCAGGATCTCATCCCCGACCCGAAGATGGCACTCCACCCTTTGCCAGGCGAGGACCACGGACTTGGACTTTGAGGTGCTTGAGGTGTGATTTTCATCCCAGCCGCTTCACACTCAGTTGCAAACCGATTCAGCGAGAGTTGAAGGTCACGGCTTGATGAAGCCAACAGGACCACATCATCTGCAACAAGCAAAGACCCAATCCTGTGGCCACCAAACTGGAACCCCTCGACGCCCTTGCTGCGCCAAGCTCAGTGTCACACTGTTTGAGGGGCCGCCCCTGGTAGCCACCTTGTGCCTTTGGTGCTCTAAAAGTTTTTGTTTTGCTCTTCTTCTGACATCATTGAACCGTTTTTGTTTTTTTTTACTGGACAACGGTTCTCAGTACGTCAGGGCAAACCAGATTTACTATACTTGTAATCTCCTCCCAGGCCACTTTTGCATCATCAGTCCATGGAGGTCTGCTCGCATTACCATATATTTGGTCATTGCGAGCCTGGACCTCCCGGACCAAAACATTACTTTCCGTCTGGGAGAAGTTTGGCCGTCTTCCGCTGTCTTCATCCATATTCAACGGAACTTGCATTGCCAATGGCGCATTTAAAAGTGAGGAGAGGAGCTCATTTGATTGAGAAAGATTTGACCTAGCTGTGTTAACTTCAGTCACGCCTTCTCTCCTCCCTCTTTGCCACTACGGGGGGGACGGAGAGGCGTACTTACGCCAGGCTATGCCTGGCATAAAATTGCAAAATGCGCCTAAAACACGCCCACTGGCAAGGTGCAGGCGAAGGTGCGCCTGGTCTATGAAATTAGAGTCTATTGTCTCAGATGATCAGTTGCAAGTTAGATATTGGCTAGTAAGTTAATAATGGATGACTAAAGCACTAATGTGCTGTTGTCAACGCCTTTTTATCAACAGACAACCTAAAGTGCCTCTCCTCCCCTTCTGGCTGACTTCGCCCTGGCGCCATTATATAAGGTTCATTAAACCCTGTGCTGAATGTCATTTGATTGGAGTCAAAGTACATGTCATCTTGATTGCAGTCAGAAGTAATTTCTTTGGATCGTTTATCAAGTGTGCTTTAAACAAATAATCATGCTTTTGCTTATATGAATTTATTGTATGTACTTGCATGTTTTGCTTTCATACTACTGTATGTATTCATCATTTGTCTTTGTCCTCAGCTTGTTACTGCTGTGTGGCAAGGAAACTATGACTTTTACTGCCAAAACACCCACAGTGCACCGGAATCTGATAACAAGGTGAGTGAGTGTGCTGTACTAGCTGTAGTTGAAAGATGCAACCTCTCCATGTTTTTTTCTGGTCATTGTTTCCTATTATTTCTTCTTAATGACATCAACAGTGGCTATATCAAACATTTGTAACATTTATTGTTATGCCACATCCGCATATAACAGAACTGTGAATGCGCTGTAAAAAACCTGTCTGTGTGTGTGTGTCAGGATGAGAGAGTGGGGATTCCCCCAAAAATGAGACTTTATTGCCGGTTGTGTTAATTTTACTTTGGGTACTGCTTTATCATGTTTGTTAAACTTGCCCTTTAAGTTTGGGGTCAAATTAAAATCAGACTTAAATCATAGCAATTGCTAGTGGACAAGTTCAACTCATTCATACAGGATATAGGATGTAAGGATCCCAAAATCCAGCTAAAATAAAAGATATGTAAGATGAATACTTATCTATTTTTCAGTGCAAATGTAAAACTTTAATCAAAATTTGACCATGCAAAATACACATTTTTGAACCTGAATTACTTACTATCAAATTGTTCAAGTTTTCAAGTTAATTAAGATTAAAAAATGTCTATGTTTTTTGAGTTTGCAGGAGTAAGGGATACCTGGCTTCAAGTCAAATGTCCGAAAGGGTATACAACTGTGAAAAGTTTGGGAACAACTTGTCTAGAGAGCTCCAATTAAGTTTAAAACTACATTTAAAAGGTTGTAAACTTGTTTTCTGTGCTCTACCTACAGAACTGAATTTACAAATAAAGAATTCTACTTTGTGGAAATTCACAGTCAGGTCTGGAACCAATTAACTGCGATAAACAAGGGATTACTTTACACCAATCCAGGGCGTCCCAAACATGGTCAAAGGGTGACATGTTTGGTGGGAATGCTGGCCATGCTTCCAGAAATTGTGTACAGAGCCTTGCAACATGGGACCGTGCATTATCCTGCTGCAACATGAGGTGATGATCGTGGATGAATGGCACAGCAATGAGCCTCAGGATCTTGTCACGGTATCTCCGCATTGAAAATGCACCTGTGTTAGTTGTCCAAAACATATGCCCGCTTATATCATAATCCCACCGCCGCCACCACAACACAGTCGCATTGAAAACATCCCAGTTCTTGCATGGCCACCATATTCACCGGAAATGTCACCCACTGAGCATGTTGGCCGTTGGCCATACCCTTTTATGTCTTAATAAATTCCATTTCAAGTTCTATCGCTATCATCATCTCATTGGCATCATTGGTGCCCTTTTAAAAAATACAAAGAAAAAGCAAAATAC
The DNA here is from genome assembly GCA_024372805.1 of Oostethus manadensis. Taxonomy (NCBI): domain Eukaryota; kingdom Metazoa; phylum Chordata; class Actinopteri; order Syngnathiformes; family Syngnathidae; genus Oostethus; species Oostethus manadensis. Next base: position 2,121,664 of record QODF01000040.1, read on the forward strand.
ACTTTAGTTAATCCTTAAGATGCTACCTAGAGTCTCACTAATGACTTTTCAGCTGCTTTGTTTGACTTTGCTTCTCTGTGTTTCAGGTCATGAATGTCCTGTGGTGGTACTACTTCTCAAAGGTCATTGAGTTCATGGACACCATCTTTTTCATTCTGCGAAAAAACAATCACCAGATTACCTTTCTTCACGTCTACCACCACGCCAGCATGCTCAACATCTGGTGGTTTGTCATGAACTGGTTCCCTTGCGGCCACAGTGAGTATTTTGACTGAGCATTACTCTGCATTGATATTAACAGAGAACCGAAACCACTGTATCGTATCGTCAACTTGTTGACAACCATGTACGTCACCTTTTTCATTTTTTTTCAAGACCAATTAAAAAGTGGTTGAAAATATGCCTTTAAAACACCACAAAGTAAGTTAAAGTAGATTTACAAGTCAAAATGATCAAGTGGATTAGAAGCGACAGCATGGTGTTAATCAAATCTTATTAAAGTGAGAAAAGATAAGATATCTTAAAAAAGATTTGATTTGATTTAACAGTATGCTGTCGTAGAGCTTGAGAACTGCTTGCTGTTAGGGATATCACAAGACACGACGACGCGACATGAGACGAGCTGTTGCACGAGACCGGCCCATGAGACAACATGAGATTTTAACATTAATTTTAAGAAAAGTACAATGAAAAAATATGACTGGACACACAAACTCGTATTTAACTCTTTTACCTCCTAATTTCTACTAGATTACTTTGCATTGCTCCTCACAAGGCACCCTTGTTGCACTGCTGTGTGCAACAAGCACACTGCTGTGTGCTCTGTGCTGCCCCTCACAGAGACAAAACAATTGTATGACAAGAGGTCACACTCTGTTGTTGTATGGAGCGCTGTTGTTCTTTGAAGAATCTACGGGCTGAAACAACACAGAGTGAATAGTCTTCCTGCCACTTTTGGAGGCAAGAGACAAGAAAAAGAGACATGAATACACATTACAATATATATATAAAGTTATTATATAAAGTTTTATCTTGTGATTAATGAATTTATTTATTACCGCAGACTTTTTTTCTGAATGAGAAATTTAATTACATTTTAATCTGGTTGAGGTCTTGTGATACCCCTACAGTTTTCTGAACTGAGCACACAAATTACAAATAATTATGATTATTTCTACCCTGGGTGGTAGTCAGTGGACTCACTGATATGTACTTCCTGCTTCTTTTAGCATACTTTGGGCCCTGCCTCAATAGTTTTGTCCACACGGTCATGTACTCCTACTACGGCCTGTCTGCCATCCCTGCAATGCGGCCGTACCTCTGGTGGAAGAAGTACATCACACAGCTGCAGCTGGTGAGCACAACGTTATCTTTGAGCAACACTGTATGGACAACAAGTGTCGTAATTTCCGATGTTTACTTTTTTCTCATGCTTTAAACTCTGCGGCTTGTAATAATTATATTCTGTAATGCGGCTAATTTATGAATAAAAAATTTCCATGATGCTTAGAATGCAGCTTCAGGAAGTAGTGAAGTGGAAGCTAATATCAGGTGTCTTATCACAAGTCTTATGCAGCAAACTCTGACACACTTTAAGTAAGTTTGATCACGTGTAGACGTACTACAACTTCTGTTTAGACTAGTCAGACTTCCACCCACCCACTATCACCAACGGGTTTCGAAAGTCTGGACTGAAAGCTTGAAGATATCATCTGAAGATATCATATGCCATCAAAGACACTCCTAGTAGTATGGCTCCTGAAGAGAGGAAGCTGTTACAAATATGAAAAAGCTGTTCCATATGTTTTGTAGCTGTCATGGTCCCAATACTTTTGTCAATCTAGAGCGTAGCTTTGTCCTTGAGGAAATGTTTATTGTCTTTTATTCTTGGAATTGCTTAAACAAATCACAGGTGAAAGAAAATGCATCCATTAAAGATATTTTGGGCTTTGGATCGATACTGTCTTTCTAGTCACCTTCTGACTAGTGTGTGTGTGTGTATGTATGTGTATGTGTCATGTTTCAGATCCAATTCGTATTAACAGTGTTGCAGACCATGTGTGCCGTCATATGGCCGTGCGGTTTTCCCTTAGGGTGGCTCTACTTCCAAATAACCTACATGCTCAGCCTTGTGATCTTTTTCTCCAATTTCTACTATCAGGTCAGTTGTTTTCCTATCTTTAAATTGTTAAATGATGACTGTAAACCAGCATCAGCTGATGATATGAAATTTTGTACTGCCAAACAATTTTGATTAAATTAAAACAATAACTGTTCAAAACACACTCCTGATTCTCACTTGAAACACTAACCCCACTTTGCAACACAAAACAGAACATAGTCTTAACTCTACACTATCCAACAAACATAACTTCAAAGCCCACACTAGACCCTAATGCTAACTTAGAATTCAAACCATTTACCTCTAAAAAATGTAACCCTACCTCACAGACCAAACCCTAAACCCTACCAAACATTACTGTCAAGACACTAAGCCAAAAACCTAACATTACCCTACATCCTGAACACAAAATCCTCACTTGGAAGCCATAATCTGAAACCCTAAACTTAAACCCAAACCCTGTGTTTGGCACCGCAGCTGCTGGCGCAAGCATTAACCATTTAGAGTCACAATTTAAAGTGTAATTAGTCAATGATTTAGTCAACTGTTTGGACACCCCGGCGAGACCCAGAACACCTGTTGACCCTTAAAACCCATAAATATAAGTTATTAGTTGCCAACAACAAATTATGAGTTGTAAAAATTGGGGTGTGCAAACATCGTAGGTGAACAATGCCGGGTTGCATCCTGACATTAAAGAGAATAAGTGTATTTTGATAGTGATTGTTAACACATCATTTTGTTCTCTCTGTCCCACACAAGACATACAAGAAAAACAAGAGGGATGAGGATGGCTCACCGCTATCGATAAATAGACGCACCAACAGGACAGCATCGCAGGAAGTCACTGCCCACAACAAAGACAAACTGAGAACAGACTGACACCTGAGAGACTCTGTTGTCATTGTAGCTTGTTGGCGAAAGCTGCTAGGAGACATTTTTCTATTGTATAATTAGCATCACAAGCATCAAATTATTTGCACAAACATTATGTATGATCTCAGGAGGCTTTCCATGTATACATGGAAGCTTTTGTGAGCTTGATGGAAATTTTAAGCAGGCGGTGTTTACTGTAGGATCGTCCTTGATGCGTGTAAAAAGAGCACGCTTCTTCAGTCCTGCCTGGTTGTGTTGTTGCATAATCCCTAAATACTCTGTCCTCTGCAGGGAGAGGCACAAAATGCTTATCGCACAATATTAATAGTGACATGAACCCATTTAGTTCACAAAAAAGTGTAAAATAAATCCCTTCGCCTTCATTTTTTATGGGACTTTAGTTTATCCAGAAAAGGGGTACATTTATTAGAGAATTACATCACACTCATGCATTTCAGCTGTTCAACATGACATATAAACTCAATAGAAGTTCATCCTGGTCATGAGCCGCTGTTTTATGTACTATACAGTAGCATAATGGGCCAGTTTTATCTGGTTGCTAATGTCACCACGTTCACGACCGTTCACTCTGTGCCTACATTTAATTTATGACATCATCAGCAGTGGAGAGTAATGAAGTTCTTTATTTGAGCATTATATTTGAGTGTATGTGATGATGTATTATTACTATACAGACGGGTAGCAGACTCATTTCAGAAGTCTCACCCACGCCACATCCAGCTCGCAAAGCACAAATCCAACTGGTGATTTTCTTGCTTGTGCTTTTCAATGACACATTTTCTGTTAGTGCAGTGCACTGGAGTGTTGTTGATTAAGCCATAAAACATTTTCAAATTGTACTTGCTTCTTTAAATAAATAATTCCATTACTTCACACCCAGTTAAGTCAGAGTGATGATGCATTTGTGCTCATGTCAGAATATAATTATCTTCATGGATATTGATTGTAAGCTTGCATGTAAAAAAAATAAAAAATTCATCCGGAGTGGCGTGACATGGCCGATCAATAACAGGGACAACGGTGCACACGCAAGCATTAACTGCCAAGTGTACAATCAACTATGAGGTAAGAACTGTTAAGCAATGTGCATTTCTGAATTGGCTTAATTCCTTGTCCTTTGTGCATTTATTTACATTCTACCTTGAGCCTTTGATTTGCAATTGATTCACATTATGGGTAACCATGTTGCACCAGCAGAATTCAAAACCACTTTCCTCCCTGCAAACCCTGTATGTTCCATGTTCAGTTCTCAGAAAAATGGAGGATTATGTATGTGTTAGTAACTGTTGTCTCAAATGTTTCTTTCTATTTAACAACTGCCTTCAGTGTGTCTATTGCACTGTGATGTTCATGATTTAAAATGAAAACAATGAAACATTCATTTTAATGCTCTTTATTTCAGGGAGAAAAGTGCACCATGGAACGAAACCAGTATGCTAACATTCCTTGCCGGGAACATGTGAATAGTGCTAATTATTTAGCGTGCAACATTTCTGAAATCAGAAAATTAACTTGTATTTTTTACATCAAACATTTATCAATACAGAAGTGCTTGCATGTCAGAACCAGGAAGGTTTATTTTTTTAATTGTTTAACCAGCCGCCGCATAAACGATGAACGCCGACAATGACATTGTGTGTTAAAGTGATAGATGAACATGCAGGTGTCCTGTTGGCTTAGAGAGGCTGCTCTGAGAATGCCGTGTAACTCTTCACTCGTCCAAAGAAGAACGGCGTGTACATCTTGTTTAGATCAAATGCGGTGACAACAGTTTCCCCAGTCAGTCTAGAAAATCCAAAGTCCAATTATACCTTTAACTGAGAACACAATCTGCAACAATGTCCATCTTCACTTGTATGTTAGGTCTTACTTGTAAGTGATGTGGCAGGAGTGATGCATCCACACCAGCTTATTGAAACTCTGGCGCCCCCCAGAGGACAGAAGGAGTCCTACATGGAAGGTGTGCTCAGCATCCGGGGCGGGGTTCCGCCTGCAGAACCGATTCTTTTGCATCTCAGATGATTTCTGTTGATATTAAGGGTCAATAACAAGGTTGTCAGGAAGACTGTGACAACTATTTAAGAGTGATGTGGTGAACTTAAATATTACAGAACTGAAAAATATGCTTGGTTAAAATGATTTACAAATAATCCCCCACCCCCTCAAATTTAAAAGATGAATTACCTTTCATCTGAATTTCTGGTAATTAGATTTAAAAAATAAATAATGGAAAAGTATTATCAATTAATTTCCTGATCTGCCTCAACTTCTTAAATTTTTTTTTATTTTTTCAAACATAAAAAAAAAATCACCTGATTTATGACAAACTGTCATGGAAAGATTTCAAACACACACACCTCCTCTTTTTTCTTGCAGACAGCAAAAACTTTGGTTTGATTGTCTGTCTCTTGTGACAGACGGAAGTGACCAAACATGACAGCATCCATTCTGAAAAAAGGAGGAGAGACTTTAGTTCAACTCTTGACACGCGCTTTTAGACATGAGGTGAAATAAGACAAAGATCCACCTGACGTTCTTAGTGCGTAAGCCTGGGACAACATAGAGAGGCTCCTCAGGCGTGGTCACCATGAGAACTGTACCATCAGGGAAAAAGCGCAGGTACCTAACAACACACCCACACAAATATTGATCTAATAGTTCATAATATCCGCCAGTGCAAAAGTTGTGTAGTTTACCTGTAGAACTCAACATGGTGCCAAGGCCGGTAGAACCCATCTAGAGATTCCTCTCCTTGACGAATGTAAGATGTCTTGCTGATGTAGACGCCTGCTCAGATAATATGCATGTATCAATCATCACAATCAAATACAAGACAAGTAACCAAACACAGATACCATCGAAGCGGACACGGGGCCTCTGCAGGAACATCTCCCTCCAAGACAGGAAGGGTCCATGTTTGGTGCAGTTGCGTCCCCACACTCTTAAACAGGCTAAACGCCAAATCTCAGAGTCTCTGCAAAAACAAACAATGAATAAAACACAATGGAAATAAATAATTGTCCTATCAAACTTAACAAAAGTTGCTACTTTTTACTACTTAACTAAAATACAGATACAGTGGAACATCCAAGATATTAAATTAATTAGTTCCTGAGGGGCTTTCGTATCTTGAAATTTTCGTATTATGAGAAAAGATTTACAATATAAATGGCGTTATTCGTTGCAGCCCCCTTGAAAAATGTTGTACAGTAGCAATCAAAACCTTACAACATGCCATATAAGAAACAATGATGGAATTTTTTAAAATTAACTTTCTGTATAAACGTCAGAACTCCTTCTGCGCAGCTGTCAAACTCATTCATTTTCTTTGCCGCTTATCCTCATTAGGGTCGCGGGTATGCTGGAGCCTATCCCAGCCTGCTTTGGGCAAGAGGCGGGCTACACCCTGGACTGGTCGCCAGTCAATCGCAGGGCACATATAGACAAACATTTACACTCACATTCATACCTATGGACAATTTAGAGTTGCCAAGTAACCTAACATGCATGTTTTTGGAATGTGGGAGGAAACCGGAGTACCCGGAGAATACCCACGCACGCAAGGGAAGAACATGCAAACTCCACACAGAGATGCCCAACGGAGATTCTCTCCAATGTCTCCCTGAACCTCCTAAATGTGAGGCCAATTGGTGCTACCCACTCGACCACTGTGCGGCAGCTGTCAAACTATCACCGTTTTTATAAAAGATTTTTATGGCTAAGGCACGCTGTTGCCCGTTTCACTGATCCATTGTTTCTAAAATGGGGGTGTGTTTACTTGTTAATGGTCACTGTCTCGCAGTGCTGCCACTTGCTCACGTCTGCCAATATGCACTTTAAAAATTCCAGTTTTTTTGGGTCACCCTGTATAAAGTATAAATATTGTACCCACCCGAAATAATATGTTTATTAACGACACCATAATCATTTACATGTGACTGAAGGTAAAAAAAACGAGGAAAATAATAAAAATCAATGAAAAATAATAAATGTTATGAATGACGACATTTCACCTTTTGGGCCAAGCGAGGTGAGCTTCATGGCGTAGGAGGCAGCGGCGAACGGAGTTTTGACAGATGACAGAAATCATACATAGTATTACGTTGTAACTTCATTTAAATGAATACACTACATTACATACTAAACACTATGATTTTTTTAAATATTTTTATTTTTAACATTGGAGAGCTTTTCAGTATGCAGAGCAAAAGGACACCGAGGAGGGGCAGAAATATGGATGATGGGAAATAACCGAGATAACCAATAGGAGGCAGCTTCTTCTTCTTCTTCAGTTTTACGTTGGTTGGCATCCATTACTCGGTGCTTTACCTCCCCAATCGATGGAAGCTTGTATGGCGGTGCAGTACATTCAAAATTCTGGGCGGCACTTTCCATTCTCATTTTCCTATTTTCTCATTATGGGACGAAAATATCTTTGAAGCCCAATTTGTACTATGAATTTTTCATGTAAGAAGGTTTTCGTGAGTCACGGTTCCACTGTACATTTGATTGTTTATGGGCTGTTAGTGGTACACTAGCCATAGAGCAAACATGACACACTGGAAGCATTAGGAAGTCCACCATTGCTGTTTTGGTTGTGGTGCTATTCTCTCCTTTAATGTTATGTAAATGGGGCACACTGTGCTGCATCCAGAGTGGTGGTGTTGCAACATTTGACACAAGCAAAACTATTGACACACACGCTGACCTTGCACAAATGTAAAAACCACGGCAAACCAACGAGAGCTGCTCCAGGGCTCGCATGTCCAGGTCACTCGACACAACCCAACGAAATATGTACATCAGGATTTCCCGTGGCAACGCTGTGGTCACATAAAATAAACGTGAAGGGAAACATCATGGAAATTACAGACATAGAAGATATTACATGTACATTATACCTGATATATGCACCTGAGACTTTTCCAACTCAGGAGTACAAATCTTGGCAAAGGAGGTTCCCAATGTGAGCTGATGCTCAAAATAGGCAACAAGATCTTCAATGTCTCCGTCGGCGTCTCTCTCATCCCTGCTACAATGTAACAAATGATAGAACTCCTCAATACAAGGACAAGACACAAACAAGTAGCTTCTAGAGACAAGAACCATGGCAACAATGTCAAGCATCTTACTAGTTTCTTTCAGCTCGATCAGCGTCAGGACGGCTGTAGTAGATTTTTGACTCGATGTCAGGCACAAGCTGCATAGCCAGGCGATAGAACTTGATAGCTACCAACAAAACATGTCAAAAACGTAGTCAGGGCAGCTCAAGTGGACTTTTACAACATCACAGATTGGCACAGTGGCCTAATGGTTAGCATGTTGGCCAAACAGTCAGGAGATCTAGGTTTGTATCTCCTTTGGAACATCTTTGTGCGGACTTTGTATGTTCTCTTTGAGCGTCCTTGGGTTTTCTCCGAGTACTCTGGCTGCCACTCATATTCCAAAAATGTGCATGTTAGGTTAGTTGGAAACTCTAAATTGTGCACAGGTGTGATTGTGAATGGTTGTTTGTCTATGTGCCCTGCGATTGACTGGTGACCATTCTAAGATCTACCCCCCACACTTCGAAATTGTTGATTTTGTTTATGTGTACAGTTGACCCTCAGAACACCCAACAGTATGGAAGTTGAAAAACTCACCATATCAGTGGCTTAGCATGTGGTCACCACAAAACAAAGGTTGTTATAGTTGAAGTAGCGTTAGCAATTATGATAGAAATGAAATAAACTATTTTAGTGGTTTACAATGACCGCATCACTCTCACGCTCTGCCAGGCGGTTCATGCCTAACACATTGTTTACATTACCAGGAACCTTGCAATTTACCTTGTTGATTACCTGTCCCCCACAGCTTATTAGGTGAATGTTGAGTAACCTAATCTCTTGTAATATTAGCTCAACAGTGAATCGTATGGTACACAGGCTGCTAACTCCACAATCATAACCAAAGGAGAACAATAACTTATTTTTTACACTTTTCAGACAGTTAAAAGTAGTCAAATAGAACCTAAAACATTACATTAACAAAGGTTTTATGATGACGTCAGCCTAACACAGGGGTCTCAAACGTGCGGCCCGCGAGACGATGTTTTGTGACCCCCCATCTTTATATGAAAATTTAATGTAAATGCGGCCCACACAAAGAAGTGAAGAAAAGTTAAGGTTTATGCAAAGAGTAAGATTAAAGTTCTATACAGAATCGCAGAATGTCAATATTCAACATTGTCTCACTCAGGGTGTTATAAACAGACATTTGCAAGACAACACCGCAAAGGATGCTGAGAAGCAGGAAGTGCACTCCGCAACGCTACAATATGAATGGCACAGTGTTGTGTGCGGGGTTGACGAATGTTATGTGAGATGAAGCGCTGTACTAAGAGTAAAATGTAGACAAGAGAAGCCATTTTCAGAAAAACCCATTGACTGAGGTTAAAGAACTGTACAATTTACCTGAAAACTGAAATGTATTACTGATTTAGTTATTAGTTCTTAATTTGTTTATGTATTTGTTCATTCATTGTTTTATTAGTAGTTTTGTAGCGAAAACAGTTATACAGAGTACAGTGTGTTCCTTACAAACTTACTACCAAAGAAGGGATGTACCCAAGGAAAGTTATAAACTTGTTTACACCATGGTCCTTGTTCATTTTATTTTGCATGAATTTATTTGTTCATTGATTGATTGAGAATTGTATTAGTAGTTTTGCACACAACTTGTTTACACCAGTGTCCTTGCCTATCTTATTTTGTGTTTAAAAAATAAACATTTGAGAAGATTGGATTAAAAATGTTTTTATTGCGCACACATCCATGTGTGCCGAGGCTGCGGCCCAGCCTTAGCCAGAATGCGCCTCATGCAGCCCCAAAATAAATTTGAGTTTGAGACCCCTGGTCTAACAGGTTGTGGAACAGGTTATTTTAAGTGAACTACCCACCTTCATAGACTGCTCCATTCTGCTCTTCCTGAACAGCCCTCACGAACAGTTCTGCAGCCTGAGTGGAGACCAATTTTAAAAATAAATTTAAAAAAATAAATAAAAGACAGTGCCAAAAAAGTCAACTCCTGTCTTGTCATGACATACCTTTTCCTCCCGAGCAATTTCTTGCGTCCTCTTCTGACCTGAAGTCCGCAGAAGCCGTAGGCCCACACTGCTCGCGTCACAGCTCGGTTTGAGCTCAGACATCCACTGAGCTCGGAAAGCACTGAGCTCCAGCTGTGGTTGAATTACAGCAACATCAACTTGTCATTTTTTTTTTTTTTGCAATTTGTAATAGTCATCCCCTCAAGCCTTCACTCTCCAGTTTTTCAAACATATATTAATTATTAAATCATGCAGTTTCATGGTTGGATATTATCTATTATTAGTAAGAAAAGATGCATATTTAAGCAAATTGTATGGGTTTTTTTTGCCTAAATGCATATTAAAATCGATAAATAAAATACCATCAAATATAATTTAGTCCTTACATAACAGGCTTTTATTGCAGTTTTGTTTATATCGTAAAAGGGTTTTTTCCCTCTAATTATGTCTCCTATATTGGGTAATGTAAAGGTGGCTGTACGGGTGTTATTTCATGTCTATAGGGCTCTAAAAATGTTTAATACTGTATTTAGAAGATCGTAAACATATTTTCTATGCTATAGCTAAAAAACATTCCATTTATAAAGAAGGAATCAATGTGAATCAATGTAACACAGATATTGTGCATACATGTAATATAAATATGTATCTTCAAAGTTGTCACTAGACAAATGGTCATTAACTTATGGCCAATTAGTGAAGTTCTTTCCATGCCCTTGCAAAAATATTTTACAGTGTAACCTTGGTTAACATCATTAATTTGTTCCAGAAGGTCTGACTATAACTGAATTAGGTACTAACAATCATTTTTTCCCATAAGAAATCATGTAAAATCAATCAATCTGTTCCAGAAAGAAAAAAATGCTAACACAAAACATGTTTTATAGTTTTAGAATTACAGTTTTATATGCAGAAAGCAATTTGAAATGCCTATAAATACAGGGATGTTCAATATTGGATTTTTTTGCCAATATCCAACATGCTCATATTGTCCAACTCTCAGTTTCCCATTCTGACATCAACCGATACCAAAATGTGTAACATCACATATCTCCTGCTGTGGAATTAACAAATATCTTTCGTGAAGCTAATGGATACGGCATCAGCAATTGGCTTCTCGATGTGGCTGTAAACAACATTGTATACCTCGGGTAACATGTGTACCAAATTTTACGGAGATTCGGCTTAAAGTGACTGTATGCAGTAGGTTGCTCCAGCAGCCCTACTCCAACACTGAAAGCCTTGCCCCACGTTTGTTTTCAGCTAATAATAGCGATTTGGCAACATTTTACTTCTAAGCCATCAAAATCACACAGTGACTCCAAATTGTCAGTCATGAACGCCTGTTATTTTCGTGAGGTCGAAGGAATATTTTTATGCAGTTGAATTCGTAATTATATAATGGTAATGGTTTAACATTATTTGAACATGCATGTAAATTACATTGGAATACATCACTTAATACACTTGACAGTTCCACGTGTCAAGAAGGAGTAGGAAGAAGCAAAGCTTATTAAATTCTACCACTGTAGGGTCTCCCCTATTTCAATACTTTTGTAGACTTCCTGCAGTTACTAAGTTTGAATGCATAGGTAAGGTAATGTGACAGTGTGTTAAATAGTAGTTCTTGTCATTATGAAAATAGGCATTTTTTTTAACCTACTATTTATAACATTTGCTAGACGGTGGAACTGGTCTTTATTTTTTGCTCTCAATAAATGTACAAAACAAAAAACGCCTATAAATGATGGTTTATGCCAAATAAACAAATTTTACTTCGAGATTTGGGTCATCAGCTGCTTCATCTTCCTCTCCTTCCTCCACTGTACCACCATTGTCCACATTTTCTTCAGCCTAGTAAAAATAAAAAAAGAGACAAACATTATGAGTCAATATAATGAGATAACATTTTTAAACAATAATTTAACATTCTCTAAAGCAGGAGTTTTCTAAGCATGGCATGGTGAGCCTGCCCTCAGGGAATATAATACGGTTGAAGCTTCTCTTACCCCCCAAAACACTTCTTGGAGAATATTTTGTACATATTTAGTTTTCTGCTCACCCCACGCTGTTTACTGTCACTGTTGGAACTAAAGATCAATGACTTTTACCTTTAAATATAACTAAAAGTTTACTAGTTTGAACATTGTTATTTTTCCTCAAGATGCTGTTTCTACCCTTAAGTCCTCTGTCGCATCACATGTGAGGCCTGCCTTCCACTTAGTAAAGCTAAATGTGGTGATTTTAATCAAAATAATGTAAACTTGATACTATATAATACATACAAATACAAACAGTTATACAAATATTTAGCTCATGGCGCTCAGTAGACTCTTCTTCTGCTACACAGGAATAACAAGGACTATAATGTATTACTCCCTTCACACAGTAAAGTACTCTTAATTTTACATCTATCGCCTGTGGTATAATTACATACATAGTACCTAGCTAAATCAATGCTTGTATTAAGTATTCTTTGACACTCTTTTATCGGTTAAGGGTAATTTATTTGTACTCTGCTGCATGTTTTTTAATTATAAATATAAACTGTGAAGTGGCATAAATGCATAATGTTTACATGGGTATTTAAAGAGCATTAGCTTATTTTGATAAGTTGTCAGTACTTGTGGTTGAGTAGTCATGAACGCTAACGTTACCTCAGCAGTTAGCGTCCTTACTGCGTAATTGAATAGTACAAAAAAAAACATAACATAACATAACGAAGACCATTCGATTTTTTTATAACTACTAGTTAGTCCCTTGCGGACATTTAGGGTACCATCTTACAGGACGAAAAATGTGCCATGCTAAGTTAGCTAACTCTGCTAGCACGCTACCGTCTCCCTATTCCTGGCTAATGGCTAACAAGCACGGTGACCCACCATGACAACTTGGCCAGGAAAGTCTTTTTGGTGTGTTGCGTCTTCACAAACGGTCGGCGTTTAACGTTTACAGTTCACGGTCGGAGAAACGGACCACGCAACGAACATATTTACGAGCACGCAAAAACGCAGCCATTTCGCTGACAGGTCCGACCCGAGCCTGAACGTCTAGTGAAGCCGGAAGTGGATTACCTGGCTAGCTAACAACCCCCCTTTTTGACTCGGCTAGCTAACAACCCCCCTTTTTGACTCGAAACTAGTCTACACGTTTGTTCATATAGATTATAATAACACCTTAACGGCACGTAATTGTCACCAAACACGTGACTGTGTATGTTCTGATACAGTGCAGTTGTACATCAAAATAACAAGCACTGAAGTCGCGTAGCAGATGCACACAAGTACACAACTTAACAAATTTAAATGTTGCAGTTGCATGTGGAATTATAGATGCACATGAATCAACTCCCTAAAGAGTAAAAATATTATAACCGATCATTGCTTGAGTTACCTAATCAAAGACGAAATGCAAAAATGAAAACAGTTTACAATCACACACTTCCGCATTCGCGCAGGACACAAATGTTGTTCATGTGCCGTTTGTAACGACAATAAACGCCGGGTATACACCTTAGTTGCTATTAATTATTGGGTAATTTAAAAAGTGCAAAGTCGCTCGCAATGTTAGACGATTAGTACAATATTTCGTTACATTCTGTAATCTTTCGCGCTTGTCATGTGTTGGGTTTTTAAGCATCGCGAGATTTTCGCGAACTCTTTCTCCCAAACGAGATCAGGCCTGATTCTGATTTCATTCGTGAGATGTGACGAACAACACAAAAGATGGAGATGTAGTTATTTGTCCTGTAAATGTGTCATTTTGATCCAGCTAGTGGTCGGCTATGTTTTCTTGTGGAATTGACACGAGGAGGGTGAGAATTGTTTACTGTTTTTATTTTACCACCCTGTTCGGTTCTGATGCATTCTGTAGCCTGTTTTGTTTTCTATCATCTGGGCCACTGCCACTTGTGTGTTACAATTTATTAAACAAAAAGCAGATCAAAAAAAACAAAACACATAAGCTAGCTAATATGTTTATTTGAAACAACGGTGAATGCAATAATGGGACATTGTTGTGCTAATATGTTTGCTAGCCTCACATGTAGATTTACATTAAATTGAGTGTGTGTGCTTACGCTCACAAACACCGTCCCATCCATCCATCCGTTTTCTATGCCGCTTATCCTCATTAGGGTCGCGGGTATGCTGGAACCTATCCCAGCTGACTTCGGGTACACCCAAGGCTGGTCGCAAACGCCGTCCCATATCCGTATATTACATGTGACGTTTAATAGCCTCTACAATTCACCGATCGTCCATTAAACAAACATAATCCAACCGCAACGGACTTTAGTCAAATATGGACACTGTAATCCTCTTCAAGGGATAATATAATGCTAGGCTGTAGTGACTTGTTGCATCAGTTTTATGCACACTGATTTGGTAAGAGGGGGAGTGCAATGATTTGATGTTTGTTTCCTTTGTAGCTTTTTTTTATGCCATTCATGTATTTCATGTTCATATGCTTTTTTCCAGCCAGGAGGAGGCAAACCCATGACACCATGAGTCCTTCGCCTAACCCTATGGACTTGTGGTGTTGGCACAGGACATTTGGCTGTATTCAGCAGCAGCAACAGCAGCAGGCAAGCAAATCTCAGCTCTCCTGCCAGTTGACATCTCCTATCTGGTGATGGTATGGACGGAGTAGCACCATGAACAGATACAGCACCCTTAGACAGCTCGGGGATGGCACGTACGGTTCGGTCATCCTCGGACGCAACTTGGAGTCAGGGGAGCTCGTGGCCATAAAGAAGTGAGTGTTTGTTTTTTTTAATTTGAACCGTGGAACTGCCATCTAAATGTAAGGTTCACTTGATCAGTGCTTGACAACAATGAGAGTGTCAACCAGAAGTTTGTTTGTTTTTTAAATGTAGAATGAAAAGAAAGTTTTACTCCTGGGAAGAGTGCATGAACCTTCGTGAAGTCAAGGTCTGTACATGTCCTTCAAGTACACATCTTACATTGTTTGTAAATTCAAGCACTGAAGTAGGAGGAGATGAAATTCATTGCATGTACAGGTGCTGCTCAATATATTAGAATAGGACTAAAAAGTTGATTTATTTTAGTAAGTTCATTCAGATAGTGAAACTTGTATATTATAGACATTCATTACACACACACTAATATATTTCAAATGTTTGTTCCTTTTAATTTTAGTTATTGTAACTGAACACTAATTAAAACTAATTTAAATATTACTTATGAGTTATGACCCATTAAAATGAGATTTTAGAAATGTTGGCCAATGGAAAAGTATGAACATGTACAGCACTCAATACTTGGTTGGGGCCCATTTTGCCTGAACTACTGCAGCAATACGACGTGGCATGGAGTCAATAAGTCTGTGGCACTCCTGGGGTTTCTCTGACAATTTCCTTCAGCTCTATTGCATTTTCCTCTTGACAATACACCACAGATTTTCTATAGGGTTGAGGTCGGGTGAGTTTGCTGGCCATTTAAAGACAGGAATATCATGATCCTTAAACCAGTTACTGGTAGTTTTGGCACTCACCAGGTGCAAAGTCCTGAGATGTGCATCTCCATAAAGTTGGTCAGCAGCGGGAACATGAAGTACTCTAAAAGTTCCTGGTAGAAGGCTGGACTGACCTTGGACTACAGAAAAGACAGTGGACCAACATCATCAGAAGACATGGCACCCAAATCCATCACTGACTGTGGAACCTCAAACAATGTGGATTCTGTGTCTCTCCTCTCTTCTTCCAGACTCTGGGACCTTGATTTTCAAAGGAAGTACAAATTTTACTTTCAACAGGGAACATAATTTTGGACCATTCAGGAATAGTCAAGTTGTTTTTGTCTGTAGCGCAAGTGAGATGGTTCTGATGCTGTCTTTTGTTGAAGAGTGGCTTGACACAAGGAATACTACATCGGAAACCCATGTCTTGCATACATATGTGCGTGGTGGCTCTTGAAACACTGACTCCAGCTGCAAGCCAGTCTTTGAATGCCCAGGACATTTTTGAACTGGTTTTGTTTCACAATTCTCTCCAGGGTGTGGATATCCCTATTGTTTGTAAAAAAAATATTTACCACATCTTTTCCTTCCTTGCAACTGTCTGTTAATATGCTTCGACACAGAGCTCTGTGAACAGCCAGCTTCTTTAGCAATGACCTGTTGTGTCTTGCCCTCCTTGTGCAAGGTGTCAATGATTGTCTTTTTGGCAACTGTCATGACAGCAGTCTTCCTTGTGATTGTGTAGCCTATGGGACTAGACTGAAACACAATTTAAAGGCCTTTGTAGGCCTTTTGAATTAATTAGTTGATTAGAATGGGAAACTAGGGGTCTTCAATATTAAACCTTTCCACAAGGTAATGTAATTTTCTGAGGTACTGAATTTGGGGTATTCATTAGCTGTAAAAAAAGAAGTAAATACTTGGAGTATAGCAGTCTGTGTGCAATGCATTTATACAATATATGAGTTT
Source organism: Oostethus manadensis (assembly GCA_024372805.1). Taxonomy (NCBI): domain Eukaryota; kingdom Metazoa; phylum Chordata; class Actinopteri; order Syngnathiformes; family Syngnathidae; genus Oostethus; species Oostethus manadensis. Next base: position 2,138,214 of record QODF01000040.1, read on the forward strand.
CACTATTTGAATAGAATAAGTGAAAGAGTAAATTAACTTTTTCACGAAATATTAATTTATGGAGCTGCATCTGTATGACTATATACCACGGACCCTTTTTACCTATGAAAATGATAAACCCCCTTATATGACTATTGGTGGTAGATGAAAACATTTACATATTGTGTCTACGCACTTTCACTTGCAACTGGCCAAGTATCACTAACTGCTGAAAATAATATGCAGACTTGCCCCCTTAAGGTCACTATCCAGGTGGCCCTCGATTAAGTGTTCTATGTAACATTTCATGGTTACGAACACACTCCCATAAATAAATTAAAACACTACTTTTGGTTCGTAAACACAAGACTGTATTTTATGTCCTTCATGTGTTCTGTGTACAATGTGAGGGACTTAAGTGTTAATTTAGGTATGACTTCCGACTTCTGCTAAAATTCGACCTACAGCGCATCAAAGGAACAAAACTTGTAACCCAAGGACAAACGCATTTTAAAAAATAATATCAAATGAAATGTAAGTTATTTTTCCACAAATTAACAATGATACTTACTTAAAATAATATATTACATACAAACTGTATTATATATATTATAGTTTATTCATGTATTGCTTAGAATGCATTTTTACAATGATACTCAAGTAAATATATATATTTCATATGTATTATAATGCATTTCATTTTGGTTTAAATTGAATCCACTGTACAGGTGCTGTATGAGAATATACGGTATACCTACTCATGACTATCTTGCTATTAAGTTATTTGTTTGTAGCCTGACTTTTCACTCCTCCACCCCCCATCCTCCCAACTCGGTTTCAGCTGAGAAACTCAACGTTTGTTGTGCTTTCTTTTCATACGACTCAGACTGAATGTTACACTCTAAAGCACAAAGCCCCACAGCAGCTCTAAGAGTGGAAGGTGATTCTTGTGTGCTGTTGTGTACTTTTCAGCTCTTTTCTCCCACCCTAAGTTTGCGTACGTAAGCTTGACCTTCATCCAGCTTGACCTTTTTAAAACAAACTTGGTGAACACAAGTACTATAGCTTGAAAATACAGCATGTTGAGCAATAGAATCTCTCCCTCCTGCCTTACAAATGAAGCATGGTCACACCTAAGTCCGCCCTGTGCATCCTTCTGTGTGTTGTTAAGATTAATGTTTGCTGCACTTATGTAATTCTTGTGCTAAAAAGCTTCTGTTTTTAATTTCAGTCCTTAAAGAAGCTCAACCACGCTAATGTCATCAAACTGAAGGAGGTCATCAGAGAAAATGACCACTTGTACTTTATCTTTGAGTACATGAAAGAAAATCTGTATCAGCTCATGAAAGACAGGTATGTCTACCGCCTAGGTTCCCAAAGTGGGGTACGCCAATTGTCATAGGGAATATGTGAATATGAATGAACAACAATTGGCACCAAACACTCACAATTATGAGTGCACCTGAACGTCTCATAGCACAAGGAGAACAGAGCAGAAAGGAGACAGAGCATGAACTTGTTTATTGCCCTTGTGCATTGTGCATATATCAACAAATAAGTAAGTTTGATATTTTGTGTATTGGGTAGAGCTGCGACAATTAATTATCCAAATAATCGACTATTTTGGTAATTGATTAATCGTACTGTAAATATCCTGATTTTAGCCACTTAAATGCAATTATTTTTTTATTTCCTTAGTCAACCATGAAAGCAGACATATTATCTTTGTGTTTAAGGCAAAACAAGATACACGCATATATCACATATATCATTTGACTTTGGAAAAGAGCTATCAACATTTTTGACATTTTTGATATCTTGCAAAGCAAACTACTGCAGAGATGCAGTGCGTAGAACATGTGTAAAAACCATTCCAAAGCAGTTCCCAAGCAGAAGTAAATCCCATACTTGTACTTGCTGTACTTGTGCTTAGGAAAATGCCTACATTTCTGCATTCTCTCCATTAACTCATACCATGCATACACACAAAACCTACTGGTAAAACAGTGAAACTACAAATAGCAGAGCAGATGAGCCGACGCCAAACGCGCAGCTTTCGCCTAAAGTTTATATATTTCTTATTTATTTATTAGTGATGCACATGTAGCAGTCTGTGTCCGTGACTTGTTGATTTGCAGTAGAGTGTTTGTGATGTTTGTCAGTTGATGGTTTATACTTCTACTTCAATTTTTGTGACGGAGAACTTCCCCTTCTTCTTCTTCTTTGCTATGATTGTTGGAGGGAAAAAGTAAATTCATGCATTCTTAAAGTGATTACTGCAAAGAGGGGAAAATTAAAAATGTATTTTTTAATATCCGATTAATCGAAAAAATAATCGAGCAATTAATTGATTATGAAAATAATCATTAGTTGCAGCACTAGCATTAAGAGTGTTTGATGTTGAAAATTTCCTTTATATTGGTTCCAATCTCCGCAAGGAACAGTGGTGACAACCTGCCACATGGCATGGGGATTCCCCCCGGAAAATTAGTACACGACTGTAAAAAGTTAAGCACTAGTCTCCCACTAATATGTTGTGATCTATGCTTGGTTATATGTTTTGAGTTTTTCTTTGTATTGTGTCTTGGTCCAGGGCTCGGTTGTTCCCAGAATCGGCTGTAAGAAACATCATGTTCCAAATCCTCCAGGGGCTTGCTTTCATTCATAAACATGGTATCTCTTATTGCAACTCCAGTGACCTCAATCACCCTCTCATTCAACCGTGTAACTAGCTCTCTTTCATAGGGTTCTTTCATAGAGATATGAAGCCTGAGAATCTTCTGTGCATGGGCCCAGAGTTGGTGAAAATAGCCGATTTTGGCCTAGCCCGAGAGATTAGATCCCGACCGCCGTACACCGACTATGTGTCCACCAGATGGTGAGGGAACAACTGTCAACTGTTTTGTATCACAACCAAACTGTACACATTAATTGGATCAGATTTATTATGTGGGGGAAACGGGAATAAGCTACCATTTATCACAGCTTTCATTGTGTGTGGGTATGTGCCTCTGCGCGCGTTTGCGTGCGTAACCTCATTTTTTAACATCCTGTACATCCTGAACAACTCTCAATGTGCTCCAATATGCCTCAATCAGTCATTAGGCGTCTACTTGCATTAATAAAAAACAAACCTCAAATACACAAATACTTTTAACTTCTGTAATGACATTTATTTTAGCACCTTGATACAACCATGCAGTAAACGTCTTTGCCACAGCACACACCGCCTGCAGAACAGACATGGCATCTGTAGAGCTAAATCAGTAAAGAGAAAGAGCTGTTGTGTGCAGCTGAACATTTTTGGGTCAAAGTCTGATAAATATTTCAACATTGGCCTTAGTGCTACAAAAAATTATTGACGCTTAAATCGACTATACAATTTATTGCCAACTACTTTGGAATTTGATTAATCGTCACTCTGTGAAAATATTCACACGCATCAGCTTTGATTTTGGAAAACAGTGATCAACATTTTTGGCTTTATTTTGCCTGCCTATGTTGTGAACCAAACCACTAACTGTTTGTGTTTGGTTCACATTGATTTGGTCTGTCTAGGGCAGGTGTGAGCAACCTTTTTTACACGCGGGCCGCATTAAAGTAACAAAATTGGTCAGGGGGCCAGAATTTGACACACGCAATAATTTATGCTCATAATTCTAACAGTCCATAACAGTCTTATTTTATCAATATCAACTATGAACGATTAAACACTGACTATTAAAGAGTATGTGAACGTCCCTCCGTTTTTACTTTTCTAAAACTGCGGTGGGTAGGTTAACTTGTGTGTCACTAATTTTTTAACTTGTGTTTGTTTGGCACCGCGTGTAGAGGTAGTTGTCTGGATCGCTGCATGTGAAAAGTTTCTTAAACCATCAAAAGGTCGTCTCAGATTTACTCTTGACTAGTTGCAAGTCATGTTGCCAGCTTGTATGTTAAAATTTTAAATGAAATACTTTGGAAACAACTGGTGGGCTGGATTCAAAAGCACGGCGGGCCAGATGTGGATGTTTGTCCAGCCCTGGTCTAGGGCCTAACCAAAATTATTATTAATCGAAACAACAAGTTTGAGATAAATTGACAAATAAAATAATAGGTAGCTGCAGCCCTGATTTTGTGAAAAGTACAACAACCTGTCTGCATCAAACAATTTAGCATTCCCTAGTCCACTGTGTTTCTATTTGTAAAAGACATGTTTTTATACATTATTGTACAGCAGGGTGTCAAACTCGTATTTGTTGAGTGCCACATTGAAGTTATGACTGCCCTCAGAGGGCCACTTGTAGCTGTCAATATGAATGAATATGAATATCCAGTCCAAATCTTACCCAAAGATAGCTGGGATAGGCTCCAGCATACCAGCGACCCTAGTGTAGTGGAAAATGGATAGATGGATAAATATGAATATAACCTCATGATATTATTACACAATTGGCCGTGCATTTGATTATTAGAATTGATAGTTGGCTTGCCTAGAAATGATAAGAGTGAAGTGAAGGTCAAGGTGACAAGCATACCTTCAAGTATTTATTTTTGATAACAAACATTCCATTCCATTCCATTTTCCTCCGCTTCTCCGGGTCTGGGTCGCGGGGGCAGCAGCTTAATTAGGAAAGTCCAGACTTCCCGGTCCCTGGCGACCTTTTCCAGCTCCACCGGGAGAACACCAAGGCGTTCCCAGGCCAGCTGTGAGACATAGTCCCTCCAGCGTGTCCTAGGTCTTCCCCGGGGCCTTCTCCCGACTGGGCATGCCCGAAACACCTCACCAGGGAGGCGCTCGGGAGGCATCCGGACTAGATGCCTGAGCCACCTCAACTGGCTCCTGTCGATGTGAAGGAGCAGCGGCTCTACTCTGAGCTCCTCCCGGATGGCCGAGCTCCTCACCCTATCTCTTAGGGTGAGTCCAGCCACCCTACGAAGGAAACTCATTTCCGCCGCTTGTATCCGCGATCTCATTCTTTCGGTCATGACCCATAACTCATGACCATAGGTGAGGGTGGGAACGTAGATCGATCGGTAAACAGAGAGCTTTGCCTTCCGGCTCAGCTCTCTCTTCACCACGACGGTCCGGTACAGCGACCGCATTACTGCAGACGCTGCACCGATCCGTCTGTCGATCTCACGCTCCAACCTTCCCTCACTCGTGAACAAGAACCCGAGATACTTGAACTCCTCCACCTGAGGCAAGACCTCACTCCCAACCCGGAGGGTACAGTCCACCCGTTTCCGACTGAGAACCATGGCCTCGGATTTGGAGGTGCTGAGTCTCATCCCAGAAGCTTCACACTCAGCTGCAAACCGCTCCAGTAAACGCTGAAGGTCACAGCCTGATGAGGCCATAAGGACCACATCGTCTGCAAATAGCAGAGACGAGATCCTAAGGTCACCAAGCTGGACTCCCTCAACACCTTGACTGCGCCTAGAAATTCTGTCCATGAAGATTATGAACAGAATCGGTGACAAAGGGCAGCCTTGGCGGAGGCCAACGTTCACCGGAAACAAGCTCGACTTACTGCTGGCAATGCGAACCAGGCTCCTGCTTCAATTGTACAAGGACCGAATGCCACGTAGTAGCGGACCACCAATCCCGTACTCCAGGAGCACCCACCACAGGACACCACGAGGGACAGGATCGAATGCCTTTTCCAGGTCTACAAAGCACATGTAGACCGGTTGGGCAAACTCCCACATACCCTCCAGTACCCTTGCAAGGGTGTAGAGCTGGTCCAGGGTTCCGCGACTGGGACAAAAACCACATTGCATCTCCTGTAAACAAGGTTTGACTAACGGTTGTACCCTTCTCTCCAGCACCCTGGAGTAGACTTTCCCAGGGAGGCTGAGGAGTGTGATTCCCCTATAGTTGGATCACACCCTCCGGTCACCCTTTTTAAAAATGGGGAACACCACCCCGGTCTGCCAGTCCAAAGGTACTGTTCCCGACTTCCATGCAATGTTGTAGAGGCTTCCTCTACGGAAGGTATGTCAGTGGGATTGAGAAGGGTTGATTGGGTTGGGAGATTGATAACAAACAAATGCTCTCATATCTTGTTCATGTCAGATAATATTAAAGTTAAAGTACAAAAACATTGAGAAAGAAAAAGCTGAATTGCATTATTCTCAGGCCTTTGCGGGCCACATAAAATGGTGTGGCTGGTCACATCTGGGCCCCAAGCCTTGTGTTTGACACCTGTGTTGTACAGTATTAGTATTAGTATTATCAGATGCCTGGTACTCACTAAAGTCAAGTGTATGCCTCTCAGGGGTCCTGCCAGGAATTCTGGGACCCATGAAAAAAATCTAATTGGGCCCCCTGGGAAGCTGTAGTCACTACATCTCTTGGACTTAACTGACCCTAAAAAGCTATTCTTATGCCGTTTGACCAGAAACTGAATATAGTTAGATGCATGTTTTGCAAGTAATGCAAGTAATATACATAAGTGGAAACAAACTGTTCAATAATTTATTTTTAGAACAAAGTAACAGACGGAAAAAAAACATGTCAAATGCTGGGATCAAATTCACGACACATATATCATTTCACCACTCTGGCTTTGTGGCTTTGATATATTTTATTATATTTAGTTATTGGTGACAGTGCGGAAAAGATGTAAAATTTCATGAATTGCACCACATTATTCAGAAATGCCATGGACCTTTTATAAACTACTTTGTTTCTCATGGTAATAAGGGACAAATTGCTTTCCTTTTGAAACGGGACATGTACTTTTGTTTCTGAATACCCCTGATGCCCGCCATATGAGGAATTACGGTATTTATGTTTTGTTTTTTGGACAGGTACCGAGCACCAGAGGTCCTTCTCAGATCCACATCCTACAGTTCCCCCATAGACCAGTGGGCGGTGGGCTGCATCATGGCAGAGCTGTACACCCTCAGACCTTTATTCCCCGGTTCCAGCGAAGTGGACACCATATTCAAGATTTGCCAAGTTTTGGGTACACCAAAGAAGGTAACTTTTTCACTGTGAGAGCAAAATCTAAATGCGGTAGGTGAATTTATGATTTTAGTTTGAACTCAAGTGGCTCTTTCTCCCAGAATGACTGGCCAGAGGGATTCCAGCTGGCCAGTGCCATGTATTTCCGTTGGCCTCAGTGTATTTCAAGCAATCTGAAGACACTGATTCCTAACGCCAGCCCTGAGGCCATCCATCTGATGACTGACCTACTCCAATGGGACCCCAAAAAGAGACCAACATCTGCACAGGTATTTTGATGGAAAGACACTAAAATGCCATTTTGCCTCAGTCTGCATGAGAAATGTTTAGATTTAGAAAGTTGCAAATAGGGTGAGGATAAGCGGTATAGAAAATGGATGGATAGATGAATGGATGAATAGGGGGCATTGCAAGACAATTACTTCAAAGAACTAAACCAATTTCCTTCAGTTTGTAGGTGTTGCTTGGGGTCCATATTAGAGCGCAGACTTCTGTCTGCTTAGGTGGAAAGATTGTGGCCTGCATATTAACACAAGGGTTTTCCAACGGTTGAAATTATTTTATTATAATGCCGCTCTGCCAAGCCACATTGCGTTAAAAAAAATTGACCCAGGGTCCGTCCATATATAGGTCATCAAACGACATACCAGCAAGTTAACGCATCACATAAATCAACTACTGCCACTACTTGTAACTTCAACTGTTATTTATACACAAGTTCCTGCATGCTGGGTAGTTTTGTGTCAACAACACTATAAACTATGTATGAGAAAACATTAGATCTTAGTAGCATGTGAACGCCTGCACCTGGTCCACGAAATTAGAGCCCATGAAGTCAAGGCTGGTATTGTGACAGAGTAGGACTGAGGGCACACCTTTAGCGTTATGGGACGAAATAAAAAAAATTCCTCTATCCACATGTTTATTCCTAAGTGTGCCACAATTTTAATGTGTCCTTGTTATGCATAATTGCTAACTAAATACAAAGTTTAATGAAAATCAGTGAAGTAGTTTTTACATAATCCCGCTAATTAAAACACCCACCAACTAACTGGTCAAAATGCACATTTAGGTCATGTGAAGGACTGGAACAATATCTCCTCATACTTTAATACACAAACAAGTCTGAGATTGCCCTTCTCGCAGTATTTACACACTGCAGCCTTTAAATCTACTTTCATTTTATCGTTTACTGTCATGTCCAGGCTCTCAGGTACGCCTACTTCCACGTAGGCCAGGCTTTGGGCACCCCTCAGCAGATCCTGGAGCAGGGCAGACCACAGCCACATCCTTTACCCTTACAGACACCAGAGCAGCAGCCCTTACATCTGAGGCCTGTGCCCCCATCCGAACCCCCTCCCCACAATCAACACTGCACCCCCTCCAGACCTTTGCAGCAGATCCAGCAACCCTCTCCTGTCCCGGCCCTGCCGCCATCTGCGGCTGCGTACCAACGGCATGTACAACTGCCCCAACCGAAGCAAGTTCTCAAGCAGGAGCCAAGCGAAGGAACACCACAATCTCATCTTCCTTACATTGTTGACAACAGCAAAGTGAGCTGAAACTGGTGGACAAATTCTACACTTTTCCCCATTTTTGTAATTCAATCATTTCAATTAATTTTCACTTCACAGACCAGACAGGAAAGTGAGAACACAAACCTCCTGGGCTGGCAAATGAAAGCGAAGGGAGGGCGTCGCCGCTGGGGTCACGGCGCAGTACACCTGAAAGGGGACGAGTGGGACGACTATGAAGACACTGAATTGACACCTTTGAAAGCTCTGGGGAAAAACATTGTTTCCAGGGAGAAGTCGAGGCAGGGAGAAGAGCCGTTTAGAAGGTGATAGGAACTTTTCACTAAGTGATGGACGTTTATTTGAACAGAACTTGAAGAACTGTGTAAACAAAATGTTTTAGATATAGCGACATTCTGGACTTCAGTCGACCTAACGGAAAAGAAGAAGCACCTTTAAACCTCAACAAGACGTCAAGCTTCCAGGAAGCAACGAGGACGGCGTCTGCCAAACAGCACTACCTGAGGCAGTCTCGTTATTTACCAGGCAAGCGTCTACTGAGGCTAAAATCCATGCCTTAAATTGTGTAATCATTTCTTTTCGTCTTTCTGCTTCTCTGTCAGGCATCAACGCAAAGAAAAATGTGGCTGCAAATGCTAGTAGTAAAGACTTGAGCAGGAGCCATCTTTGGGGCAACAGCAGTATTCCTTTTGGTGGGACTCTACCAAGCAGAGGTCTTCACGGTAATCTTACTTTACTTTGCATTTCTTTCAACTATTGGTTTAATTTTATAATTCATTTGTGTGTTTTTCACCCAAAATAGGTACAAATACAATCCCAGTAATATGTATGGCAACGTTTTATAAAAAAGAGGCTGGCTCTGTAGGTCACAGAGGTCTTCAGGGTCCCTCTTTGGAATCCACAGCGTCAAGTGAGAGTGAACTTTATTTCAACTAACATAAATTGAATTGTTGCCTAAATTTATGTGTCTGCCTGATTCCCTTTCTTTTAAGATTATGCAACATGGCGATCGGGTCGGAGTCAGAGGGATGCCTCCACCAACACGGCCAACAAAAGCCCCCCTTGTTTGTTACCACGTGCACCAGTACAGACAATCCACGGGCGAATAGACTGGTCCGCCAAATATGGACAACACCACTAGTGGCCTCCCGCTCTTTACATTACCTCCCAAAAAGATGGCTTCGTTGTTTTGTAAATACATCTTAACGCAGCAATAATCTTTGTTCAACTACAATGTACCATGGATGTTGTGTGTATGTCGGTGTGCACGCGCGCGTGTGTGTGTGTGCGTGTGTGTGTGTGTGTGTGTGTGTGTGTGTCGGTATGTGCGCGTGTGAGGTTAAATGTTATCGGCCAAAAATATTTGCACCTATGTGATGTAAATCTTTCTGTATCATAACTCTTAACTGTCCTGCTGTGGTTATACCTTTATGTTTTGTATGGTTTGCTAATGAACCTGTTTATCAACTTGTATACATGATATGCATCTTAAGTCACACTGAGACTTGTTACAGCCAAGTAATTCCTTTGCCACGCCATAACAATTTATTTATATTGCTTGTGTTTATGCTTTTTATTTTTGTTTTTTACTTTGTGATGCTAATAACTTGGCTATTATTTTTGTGTATTGTTTTTTAATTAAAGTCAAGATTGAAATATTGTCTCAAATATATACATTATAAAATTATTGAACATTCAATAGATATTATTACAATACATTATTTGCATTGAAATCGTCGCCTACATTGCCCACAATGCATCTGGGCGCAACGATTTGGTGACATTTATTTTGTTAATGGCGCCTTGTGTGGCACTAACCTGGAAAGCGTTTGCCCGCTATCTTTATGTAAGTATTTTGCCACTTAAATGTAAAAATATAACTTCCGGAGTTTACAGCCGATTTGACTTCACGAACTTAAAAAAATATGGACAATGCAGCAAGACTATGCTAGTGGCTTCAATTAGCTTAGTTCCAGGCGAGCTAGCTCACAAATGTTAGCTGCTATTGACGTTGACGTCAAGAGTTTCCAACTTAAGTTTGGACATTGTCCACTTTGGACCTCAAATGTTTTTCTGATCCTTTTGAATTACTTATTCGCGTCATAAAAACAGCGTGTAACTGCTATTCTAAATGCTTGCTTAATCAGTAAATCATGAGTAAATCATAACATAGCCGCCAAACTCTTAATTAGTCCAAGGTCAACCACATAGTAATATTTTTCAAGAATAAATTCAAATAGAAAGACTCACGATAACAAGTTCAACAAGCCTTTTGGATATCCAATTTTGACAACAAAAACATTAGATGTGCCACAGTTTTTATGTCCATTGTATTAAGAAAGCCGCATGGTGGGTGAGTGGTTAGCATGTTGGCCACCCGGTCAGATTTGGAAGATCTCCGCTTGTCATCTCTTTGTGGAGTTTAAATGTTCTCCCCGTGCATGCGAGGGTTTTCTCCGGGTACTCCGGTTTCCTCCCACATTCCAAAAATATGCATGTGAGGTTAAATGTTGACTCTAAATTGTCCATAGTGAGTGTTTGTTTGCGATTGAGGGTAAGTCAGCTGGGATGGGCTTCAGCATACTCCCGCGACCCTGGATGGATGAAAGTATTAAGAAGACCTTATGGTGTTGAAAATGCATTTTGGTCAAGCTCCTGCACTTTTTCAGAATCAGAATCAGAAAAACTTTATTGCCATTGTAAGTGAACAATTCACAAACTAGGAACTTTCTTTGGCGACTCAGTGCAACGTAGAATTCTAAGTAAACATAGAGTATTAAATANACATATATTAGTTCATGGATTTTTTTAAAGAAGAAATTAGGGCAACATGTTTATGTATACATAGTCAAATTCCTAGTGTGGCAACACATATGGCGAATAAAGCTAATTCTGACCAACTGTAAGAGTTGCACTTTTATTTCTAAATAAAATGTAAACAGCAAAGGCTATATGGTCAAACTTGATAAAAAATATGATTTGTCCCTTGCCTCCCTCTTTTCGCCCTCTTCTCTCTTTCACGTAGCTCATTATTGCATATCTTCTTTCTTGTCTTTCTTGTATTTCTTTCATTTGTCCCATCTTTTTCTCAAGTTACATTCTTCTTCTTTGTGGGTTAGCATCAAGGCATGCCTAATATCTGCTGTCTCAGCTCCACCTGACCTCATTCCTGGAAAAGACAATTCAAAAGCGTCCCTGAAAAATGAATTTGTGAATGAAGTTACTTAGTTTCTCTTGTGAAATTTGGGTAACCATAACATCATCATAATTATTATACAATTCAGATTTAAACTGAAAAAAATACTTATCCAAAAAAAGTGTGTAAATTCTGGGCTGCTGAATGAAATTTTAAAAGCATTGCTGAATTTCATAAGTAGAAAAAGTCAGGACAGGACGAGTACAGAAGGTATAGAAGCTGAAATATGCTTCATAATATGCTAAGAGTTAGCTAAATATATGAAGTTGTGAGGCAAAATGTAAGAAAATGGGTTGTTATGAAACAAGGTAGGAAGTGGTTTATGTGATGTGCAGCCAGGTACGAATGTGTTAATATGGAAGGGAAATGTAAAAACATCAGTAACTATGTCCGTATCATTTTTGGCTGAAGTCAGCATTGAATGACCACATGGGGTTGTTTCAGCTAGCAACAACATTCTATCAGGTTGACTGAGTACTCTTTATGAAATATATTTTGAAAATTGATTATGTTAATAATTATTTCACCATGACAGGGGAGACATGTTAAGTTTGACACCCTCTCACTGCAGACATAATATGCTGAATAAAAGGTATAATAAGTGTGACTACTTACTGGACAAGTAGCAGATGTTCCAACCTCCAATAAAGAAATGATAAAGTGGTGAAAGTGATGTCATTTCTCATATCTATGATTTCTTTAAAGAGATGTTTCCGTATAATGACAGGATGGACACCAAATCTGGTTAGTGTGGGGCATGCCATATTTATGTACATCATATCAAAGACAATGATTTAAAATTAAATACATTTTAAGACTTATGATGGCTTATGATGTGTGTTAAAATGTATAATAACAGCAAAGATCCTTTATTCAGATAGATAATTAATCCTAAATAAATGTAATTTAAAAAAGGAAATATAATTTCACGGTTAATCCTAAATAAATGTAATTTGAAAAGGAAATATAATTTCACGGTTAAATGGTGATGATTTTTACCAATTCTAAAGGTTGGGTTGTACACCCAACTCAGCAAGTCTTATTAAATGTTTAAAAAGGAAGGCAGACTGCCACATGCAGCGCCGCAATTGGATGTGTCTGAAGCTTGGAGCTTGACTTCCCTACGTTTCTCCTACAAATGGGCCTTGAGCTTGTTTGGAGGTTCTAGCAGGGGAGCGCAGCTACTGGTATACCGATGAATGGTCGTCCGTCGGGGGGACGTCGTCCGCTGCCACCGAGCGCGGGGCTTCGGGAGGGACACACATGGAACGGTGAGGGAGGAAGGGGACACCCGCCTAGCCAGCCAGATCAGCCGAATCAACCCTAGCGATCAATGGGGTGACAGATGTCGCAGCCAGATCGCCCTCACATCCGAGTAGTCGTTGATGCCACGATGTACAAATACATTGGATACAGTGAACGCCTCACGGTCATGGTGTGACGGTAGTTGTACTTAACGTGCTTTGGACTTACCGTAAACACCATACAATGTACGCGTTGTGTTTTCTATGCGCGTGAAAAGACACCACGATCGTTTAGAATATACTTCAGTTAGCCACAAAAAAAAATCACAATTTTCCCATCATGCTTAGCGAAACAAATGCAAATTGAAAGCCTCACTATTGGCCAGCGTAGGCCTTAGAGTTGGGCGGTACTACAACGTCATGGTATCGCTCCGATACCGTGTACCCATCGCCGATACCTCAAATATAAAATGAACATTGAAAATACACACTGTGGTCTTTTTGTGCTGATACAGAGGAAACAATATCCCATTTATTCTGGGAATGTACATACTCTAACGTATTTTGGACCGACCTAAACCATTTTGTAAATTCCAAGCTGAAAATTTCAAAGAAAATTACGCGTAAGACATATACTTTTTGGGATGGATAAAATTGACAATTTTATCGATTATCAATTTCTTTTATTTTATTGACAATTAAAATTGATACAATTAAAAGTGGAGTTAAGTAGGGTTTATGTTGTCAATGTTCTTTTAATTTTGGCAAAATATCATATATATAAAAATAAAGGTTAAAAATCAACGACCGCGTTTTGTTGCGTTTAAAGTATTACTAATGTCATATTTGGAAGACTTGGACTATTCTTTGATCCCCAAGCCAGTGAGGACTAAGAAGCTATGTCATGAATGTGTGCTGAGAAAATCATCTCAAGGCCTCCCATCCCTCCTTTCCCTTTCCCCTTTCTTTTGTTTTCCTTTGCCTTTTGGAATTGTATTAATTTGTCCTTTTCTTCCTTTATCATGTTAACTTGTCATCTTGTTAATTGTATTGCTGCTGCGTATTGTATGTTTCAATAATGTTCTCATTTAAATGTAAAAACATCTATCGCCGATACGGAGACTTTTTGAACACCATTGAATGATTTGGATCACTATTACAATGACAGTAAAACTCGGGGCAAAGAGTTTAGTCAAACAAAATATTTGTATCAACACACAGATCTGTGATCAATTAAAGATTTTTTTATGCACCAAGAAAAAGTAAAATGGTCAACAAAATGATACACGTTGCCCTTTTATTACGTGCTTTTGCTCCAGCAACTTTGCCAGTACTGCAAAATAAGCAAAAACTACAATTGGCTCTCATTTAAATTCTTTGTGTTGTTTCAGAAGTTCTTCCCCTAATTTGTAATCAGTGTGTAAATATACACAATATTTTTGAACAACAAAAACCAGGCATTTGTGAAAAGAAACAGAAGAGAACTGTCGAGTATCTCCAATACCAGTACGGTACAGATCCATCTTATTTGGAACGCTCCGCCCACATTCATTGTGTTTAAGCCCTCCCCTCTCTCTCTTTTGAGAAGATTTATGGAGAAGTTGCATAATTCGTTCACCCTTCTTGGTTGTCAGCGTTGAGGAGGTGACACGGGTAAGCGCAAACACTACAAATACTTGTTTCTTGGTCAAATTGATTGTTTTGGAACTTTGCAGAACAAAACGTTTGCAGAATTGCCCAAAGAGTATCGCAATGGCGGAAGTGAAGCTACACTACTTCAATGGCAGAGGCAAGATGGAATCGATCCGCTGGCTTCTGACTGTTGCGCAGGTTGAGGTAAGAATGCCAAAGTTGCAGACAAAGCTGCTCCGCCGTGCAAGAGGATTCACTCCTGTTTGTTTACAGTTTGATGAGTTCTTTCTGACAACGCGAGAGCAGTACCTCAAGTTGCTCAATGGTGAGTTCTATTTCCCCCAAAATACAATCATTATGCAAGTGTTCTTCTTAGTTTAAAAGACACTTTGTAAGCCTCCACACACAAATGGCTCCACCTGAGTAGTGAAGGTGAGGAATATCACCTGACCTCTGTACGGCTTTTAGGCTGTATTGTGTGACTCACCTTGTTTGACTGGGAGTGTCTGGGAATGCACTCTGTGCAGATGGAGACCTCATGTTTCAGCAGGTCCCTTTGGTGGAAATAGACGGCATGAAGCTCATTCAGACCAAGGCCATCTTGAATTACATTGCGGAGAAGTACAATCTTCACGGCAAAGACATCAAAGACCGTGTCATGTATGTTTCATACATCAAATACATTTTAATATTGCCATGGCATGTTGGGCAATCTGCAGAATGATCCGTTCCAGCGTCAAACTGTTGTCGCTATAATACCCGTATTAAAAATACAGGCAAGGTTTTACTCAACATGTATTTATACAAGTGTAAAGTAAGTTTACCATAGTATGCAAAAGGCAGTTTTGAGCATTTGTAATTGTCACTAAGATGTAAAAAGAAGTTAGCATAATTGTTAATAAAATGCATAAAACAAGCATAACTTTAATGATACATCATTGTCGCTTTTTTAACACACTTAATTGTGATTGAAGTGTAAAAAGACATAAGCAATGCACAAAAACAAACACCAGCTATTGAGGTTGTGGCATGTTTTGGAATAAATGTGCGAAAACAGCCAAAGAAAAAGCAAAGCGAAGAGTTACTGATATGATGCTGTGCGTACTAAAGTGGGAAGTGGAGATGTTTTTTGTTGTTGTTTTTTTAAGTGAGACGTCTACTTAACATTGCCACTTGTCCACAGGATCAACATGTTCTCAGAGGGACTGATGGATCTGATGGAGATGATCATGGTGCTGCCTTTCAGTACCGACGCGAAGAGCAAACTGGACAACATCGAGACCAAAGCCAAGGAGCGCTACTTGCCTGTCTTTGAAAAGGTATCATTCAAGTAGACCTGTTGGTCAAGGACGTGTCTGAGACGTGACGTATTTTACCCACAATGTAGCAACTGTGTGATCACATTTACCTGGTGGGAGGCAAACTCAGCCTTGCAGATGTGCTGCTGCTCGAGTGCACCCTCATGTTGGAGGAGAAATTTCCAGGAATCCTCGGTGACTTCCGCAACGTCAAGGTAGACGTTCAAAAGCACTTAGTAAAAGTCAAGCAAAAAAGACATACAAGTGAATGTGCTTCTCCAAGATGACATTGCTTGTCACATCTCCCCACAGTCCTTTCAGGGTCGCATGACACAAAATCCCGCCATCAGTAGATTCCTGCAGCCAGGAAGCAAGAGGAAGCCTCAGCCAGATGAAACGCTCCTGAAAACTGTCAATGAAGTCTTCAACTACAATATAAAAGTCCCATGAAAATCATTTTCCACTCAATGAACAGTGAATGAACAGCTTCCACATTCAAAGTCTATGTGAATATTAGCAATTGAACACTACACTTCATTAAAGGTCTATTCTGCATTTCTTCTACACTTGATATCATTTCATTTGTTTTGCAACAAAAATTAGTTTTAAATGACATAGTCCAGGCCTGTCCAAACTTATTTTACCAAGATGTGCAGAGTGAAAAATCTAAGAAACAAGAGGACCACTTTGATATATATATATTTTAATGTAGTAAAAAGGCTTAACAAAATGTAAGTATATAAACACTGCAAATCCATCCATTTTCTTCCTGTAGTGTGTCATTCAAAATATTCAGCCGTGTGTAGCTAATATGAACAAAGTTGTGAGTGGTCAATAGGTAAAATGTTTGATCTCGGCTATGAAAAACGTGTAGGAATTGTGTATGTAGACTCGTCAGTCAGTCACCATCAGAAACAACAGGCGGAACACCATCAACAAACTGCAGACACAAATAAAAGCATTCCTTTCATTAAGAAAACTGGAATTTGATCAACATCTCCATCACCCCATTCCTGACATAGCAACTAGAAATGCATAACAGTAGATGCGCACTTTGTAGACAGTCAAACTAATCATTAAATGTGTACAAATTAAAGACATTTCATTCAAGTGGGATACAATAATAACTACAATGCATAAATATGCTACCAGAATCAAAATATAACATACAAAGTAGTCAGTACAAAACAGTGTTTGAGAGGCCAAAGGACTTGAGGGGTTGAGCTTAAGAAAAACAACTTTATGAACTTTTGAAAATAGCTGTGATGATGCAGAACCTGAAGATATTCTTTTATAGCATCTCTGTGAAGAGGCTATTGAAGAAAAATAAATAGAATAGTATATAAGTATTTAATGCAGGACTTCCAGTGAGATTTTAAATTGTTGTTTGGCAGAACTACGTAGTTTTTTACCTTTACATGTTAAATAAGGCTTTTATAAGCAAAATATCATCACCTTCGTTAGTGTGGACATTGGAACCAGTCAGACCAGTTTACTGGACCATTATGCACCATAATAGAGTTGGAGTCTGACCTTAGAACTGTCATAATTCCAGCTGGCATTAGTTTGCCTGATTTCTTGTACCGCGTGCCCATGACGACAGAAAGGACCCCGGAAGCGCCTGTAGACAAAAAGCAAAAGTCATGAGTGTGGGATTGTGGATCCGAGAGGATGAGCGATCCACTCTTGCACGCTTACACAGCGACACCTTGATGTCAGCGGGGTTGTTGGAAACGTTGTAGGCGCCGTAAGCAGACAGTCCACCAAAAACTAAGCCAGCCATCAAAGACATGACACTGCCTTGAATGATAGGCACACATGGTGATTAGGATGTTGTTTATGTCACCTGTCAGAGAAGGTAACCCTCACAGCTCATTCGACCTTTTCTCTGGTATCCCATGTATCCTCCCACAAAGATGGCTGCAGCATAGCCAAATCCGATCCAGTCAAACGCCATTGATGAGCTGGAAACAAACACAGGTAAATTTGACACATTCTTGAAGCTTTGTTACGAAACCATTACTCTTAAAAGTTGCACATCCTCCAACTGGCCACTAGTTGTCGCTGTAAATTTAGCATTAAGATGCGACGCACTTTAACTACTGGATGACTGTACGGCTACTGGCTTTAGAAACCATAAACCAAATATTACCTAGATTAATGTTCTATGTGTTAAAATACAACTATTCGAGCTTGTACAGCTACTAAAACAACATACATCTGTTTAAAAAAAGAAGCAGTTCTGCCAACAGCTTTCTGTTCGAGTACGCTTCCTTGTCCAGGCACACGCACCACGATACGCATGCGTAGTAAAATTATGCTGCCTTCACTGACTATTAATAAAGTAGGAAAATGTAACACCTTAAGTAGAACCCATTTTAGCTCCTTGTAGCACTCCCGAACTCTCTTGTACGAATGTGACAAAGACCTTTACGCTTTCTTCCCCGTGATGTAACACGGCATGTCTAACAATGCTCAGTTTGAACAGCATTAAAAACTCAGCACACATAAACCCTTCAAACAAACATGACAACTAGACTCCTACCTACTCTTGTGGTGAATTTATACCTACAGTATTCTGGTCGCTTACTGGCTACCTTAATTGACTGCCAGGCTGCAGTATCAACTGTCTACCACTTGAGGGTGCTAACATGCTATAACACGACTGACTAAAATGGCCTGAAATGAACAACAAAAACCAGGCATTTGTGAAAAGAAACAGAAGAGAACTGTCGAGTATCTCCAATACCAGTACGGTACAGATCCATCTTATTTGGAACGCTCCGCCCACATTCATTGTGTTTAAGCCCTCCCCTCTCTCTCTTTTGAGAAGATTTATGGAGAAGTTGCATAATTCGTTCACCCTTCTTGGTTGTCAGCGTTGAGGAGGTGACACGGGTAAGCGCAAACACTACAAATACTTGTTTCTTGGTCAAATTGATTGTTTTGGAACTTTGCAGAACAAAACGTTTGCAGAATTGCCCAAAGAGTATCGCAATGGCGGAAGTGAAGCTACACTACTTCAATGGCAGAGGCAAGATGGAATCGATCCGCTGGCTTCTGACTGTTGCGCAGGTTGAGGTAAGAATGCCAAAGTTGCAGACAAAGCTGCTCCGCCGTGCAAGAGGATTCACTCCTGTTTGTTTACAGTTTGATGAGTTCTTTCTGACAACGCGAGAGCAGTACCTCAAGTTGCTCAATGGTGAGTTCTATTTCCCCCAAAATACAATCATTATGCAAGTGTTCTTCTTAGTTTAAAAGACACTTTGTAAGCCTCCACACACAAATGGCTCCACCTGAGTCGTGAAGGTGAGGAATATCACCTGACCTCTGTACGGCTTTTAGGCTGTATTGTGTGACTCACCTTGTTTGACTGGGAGTGTCTGGGAATGCACTCTGTGCAGATGGAGACCTCATGTTTCAGCAGGTCCCTTTGGTGGAAATAGACGGCATGAAGCTCATTCAGACCAAGGCCATCTTGAATTACATTGCGGAGAAGTACAATCTTCACGGCAAAGACATCAAAGACCGTGTCATGTATGTTCCATACATCAAATACATTTTAATATTGCCATGGCATGTTGGGCGATCTGCAGAATGATCCGTTCCAGCGTCAAACTGTTGCCGCTATAATACCCGTATTAAAAATACAGGCAAGGTTTTACTCAACATGTATTTATACAAGTGTAAAGTAAGTTTACCATAGTATGCAAAAGGCAGTTTTGAGCATTTGTAATTGTCACTAAGATGTAAAAAGAAGTTAGCATAATTGTTAATAAAATGCATAAAACAAGCATAACTTTAATGATACATCATTGTCGCTTTTTTAACACACTTAATTGTGATTGAAGTGTAAAAAGACATAAGCAATGCACAAAAAACAAACACCAGCTATTGAGGTTGTGGCATGTTTTGGAATAAGTGTGCGAAAACAGCCAAAGAAAAAGCAAAGCGAAGAGTTACTGATATGATGCTGTGCGTACTAAAGTGGGAAGTGGAGATGTTTTTTGTTGTTGTTTTTTTAAGTGAGACGTCTACTTAACATTGCCACTTGTCCACAGGATCAACATGTTCTCAGATGGATCTGATGGAGATGATCATGGTGCTGCCTTTCAGTACCGACGCGAAGAGCAAACTGGACAACATCGAGACCAAAGCCAAGGAGCGCTACTTGCCTGTCTTTGAAAAGGTATCATTCAAGTAGACCTCTTGGTCAAGGACGTGTCTGAGACGTGACGTATTTTACCCACAATGTAGCAACTGTGTGATCACATTTACCTGGTGGGAGGCAAACTCAGCCTTGCAGATGTGCTGCTGCTCGAGTGCACCCTCATGTTGGAGGAGAAATTTCCAGGAATCCTCGGTGACTTCCGCAACGTCAAGGTAGACGTTCAAAAGCACTTAGTAAAAGTCGAGCAAAAAAGACATACAAGTGAATGTGCTTCTCCAAGATGACATTGCTTGTCACATCTCCCCACAGTCCTTTCAGGGTCGCATGACACAAATTCCCGCCATCAGTAGATTCCTGCAGCCAGGAAGCAAGAGGAAGCCTCAGCCAGATGAAACGTACACAAAAACTGTCATGGAAGTCTTCAACATTGTGAAATTCCCATGAAACTCCTCTTTCACTCAATGAACAATGAATGTCCAATAAATCAACGTGGGAATACAACACTGCACCTCATTAAAACTGAGATTCTGCATTGCTTGTATTCTTGTTATCATGTATTTACATTTGCTGTTACAACAAAAAAATCTTTACTATGATTTAAGGGGGGGGTGACTGTGATATTGTTACATCTTATATACAAACACACACATATTCAAGCTTGAAATGATTCATACCCTTGGCAAGATCTGATTTAATGATACTTATAGTCAAGGGAGGATGTCACTGAGGACCTGCGGTTGTGCATCAGGGCTTCTTCTAAGTCAGGAAAGGACTCTAAGGCCATATCAGTTCCAGTGGCTGCAGTGCAAAGTATTATTTTAAAAGTTCTGCACTGGGGAAAATCTCAAAGAGGATGTGGTTGGAAGCCAAGAGTGACATCTGTGATGGCCAGAAGGATAGTGAGAAGGGTAAAGAAGAATCAAAGAATCTGGGCTCTGCTGGTGGCAACCTCTCAAGATAGTCCAATGGCCATTGCACACCGCTAGCTACCAAGAACACAAACCAAGAAGAACGCCACTACTCCAAAAAAGGCACAAAAAAAACTCTTGGCCCTTGTAAATGCTCATCTCGCCAAAGAAGAAAACATATGGTCTTCTGTTTCATCCATCCATCCATTTTCTATACCGCTTATCCTCATTAGAGTCGCTGGTATGCTGGAGCCTATCCAAGCTGACTTTGGGCCGGAGGCGGGGTACAGCCTGGACTGGTCGCCAGTCAATCGCAGGGCAGACAAACAACCATTCACATTCACACTCACACTCTAATGGACAATTTAGAGTCGCCAATTAACCTAACATGCATGTTTTTGAAATGTGGGAGGAAACCAGAGTACCCGGAGAAAACCCACATTTCATGTTCAGATAAAAACAAAAATTAATGAATTATCAATTAAATAATGATGTAGCCTAAAAAAAAGCGTTAAAAAGGAAAACGTTTTCAACCGAAGAACACCATCCCATTTATGCGGTGTTTTTGAGCCAGTGGACCAGGATATCTGATCACAGTAAACAGCACCATGAAAAAAGAGCAATACATGCAGATTCTCAACAACATCTGTAGAGAAACTTGGCCTTGGGCACCTTTGGAATTTTCACTGCGACAAAACGCACATATAGCACACAAAAGTGGTGAAGAAATGGGTAGTGTGCAAAAACATGGCCCAGCCAAATTCCTGACTTGAATCCAATGGAGAAACTTTGGGGGGAGCTAATGGCAAGGCAAATCACCGCGCAAAAAAAGTACCAGTGGAGAAATGCAAAAAGCTGGCATTTCCAAATATAAGAAGTGTTTTATTAATTAGCAATAGAAAATATAATCTTTTCTATTAATAATTTAGTAGGGTATGAATGATTTTGGAAAGGCCACTTTTTGTTCAAATGTAAATAAAACGTAATAAATACTTTATATTTCACAATGAAGTTTCTGGGAGATGCCTTTGTCATTTCCAATTAAGAAAAAAATGATTGAATAAAAGAAACATTACATCAAAATTGGCAGGGGTATGAATAATTTTGGGTTTGACTGCTTGACAATGCTCTATGTTGTTTAGTAGTTGTTACTATCAAGATGACAGCTTGTTGCCTTCACATTGTGTAAATTTACTGTGTTTTACCTCGTTTTGCTGCTTTTTTGTTTAAATGTATTTCTACATTATACCACTGGCAAATACAAAACAAGCATCTTGCCACAAATGGCCTCTGAGCCCCACTTTGGACACCCTTGATGTCATGCAGCATGTAGCTAATATGAAACAAGTTGTGCGTGGTCAATAGGTAAAATATTGGATCTCTGCTATCAAAAACTAGTGGAATTATATATGAGGACAGTCGGCCAGTCACGCCACCCTTAGGAACAACAGAATCGCAGTGTACAAAGTATTGGATTAGTTAGTTGTACCTACATACAAGTAAGATGCACTTTCATAAACCTTTTCATTCCAGTGGAACACAATAATAATTACAATCAGTATACTGTTAGAAGCTTTAATGAGCGTCTCACTTTCCCACTTGTGGTTTAAAGAAATTTTATCACCACCATTATGGAATCACAGAAGAGCCAAAATGAAAAGGAAATACATGTGGAAATACAAAGAGAATCAGCAATACAAAAATATACAAATGTAGTCATATTCTAATTCCATTTTGGCATTGCTTTTTGTCTATTGTCTTTGTTATTTCCATTTTGATGATTGTCTTTGCATTTACCGGATGACTGATGCTAAATGGAAAAAGCAATGGCTATTCATGGTCCTTTTGCCAGGGTGACCAGTCCATACATGATCACACGATTCTTGCTTGCAGTGACTATGTAGTAAGAAAGGTAGAGATTCCACTTCCTGTCAAAATTTAATTGATGGATTGCTTGCTTGATTGATGTGTCTAATTGAATTAGTCAAAGGTCACAGGTGTGGCTTACCAGGTGATGTCATCAAGTGTCGCCATACTACCGGAAGTATTGGTGGCCGGAAGTTAATGAATGATTAATTGACATCAAAGAGCGTGTCATGTATGTTCCATACATCAAATACATTTTAATATTGCCATGGCATGTTGGTCGATCTGCAGAATGATCCGTTCCAGCGTCAAACTGTTGCCGCTATAATACCCGTATTAAATATACAGGCAAGGTTTTACTCAACATGTATTTATACAAGTGTAAAGTAAGTTTACCATAGTATGCAAAAGGCAGTTTTGAGCATTTGTAATTGTCACTAAGATGTAAAAAGAAGTTAGCATAGTTGTTAATAAAATGCATAAAACAAGCATAACTTTAATGATACATCATTGTCGCTTTTTTAACACACTTAATTGTGATCGAAGTGTAAAAAGACATAAGCAATGCACAAAAACAAACACCAGCTATTGAGGTTGTGGCATGTTTTGGAATAAGTGTGTGAAAACAGCCAAAGAAAAAGCAAAGCGAAGAGTTACTGATATGATGCTGAGCGTACTAAAGTGGGAAGTGGAGATGTTTTTTGTTGTTCTTTTACATAATGAATAATTACTTTTATTTTAAATTAAATACAATTCTATTTTACACGGGCCGCACGGTGGATGAGTGGGTAGCATGTGGGCCTCACAGTCAGGAGGTTCAGGGTGTAGCGGCCCCTTGCGTTAACTTAGTCAAACAGGTGCCTTTATTCTTCTGGTTTAGATTTTGCACCGTGAAAACTTATTCCGCCTTCCAAGGACGCTAGCTTAAACACAAGGTAGTCTTTCTCGTTAGCCTACCATCCAGGTGGACTTTTCGCCGCCGGAAACTTTCTAACAACTGGGAAAATACGAGAGCACATTGTCGTGTGAGGATGCTAGCAAGGTTCCACTTTTCACACAGAGGAAAAGGAAAAACTGTCCCACCAAAATAAAAGCGTACCAACATCCGGTGGCAGAATTACATGTTCTTCAAAATAAATGAAAGAATAACGGAGCATAAAAGAACGTAAACATGCCATTTACACAGGGTTCGAATCTCCGTTGGGCATCTCTGTGTGGAGTTTGCCTGTGGGTTTTCTCCGGGTACTCCGGTTTCCTCCCACATTCCAAAAACATGCATGTTAGGTTAATTGGCGATTCTAAATTGTCCATCGGTATGAATGTGAGTGTGAATGTTTGTTTGTCTATATGTGCCCTGCGATTGACTGGCGACCAGTCCAGGGTGTACCCCGCCTCTTGCCCAAAGCCAGCTGGGATAGGCTCCAGCATCCCCGTGACCCTAATGAGGATAAGCGGTATAGAAAATGGATGGATGGATGGGCATAAACCACGCAACAGCGCCATCTTGATGCTAACCATGTGACCTCAAAACCACGCGACTCCCTACTACCGGAAGTGAAAGCCATAAGCGCCTGGTTAAAGCGACCAAAGTTAATGAATGAATTAATGATTACTTTTATTTTTAATTAAAATAATATAAACAATTCAAAAACCACGCAAAAGCTCCATCTTATTTTTCAGCTAATTGTCCTTAGTTTCTCATCTTGTCGATACCCCCTCTCTGCCCCCGGCCCCATCCTTCCCCCCAAAATGCCTCTGCCTCAAATGTGTCTTTTGAAAAGTATGATGGCATGTGACTGTCATATGACAGACCCTTAGATTGATGACACAAACAGATTGAGTGTGCTTGTCTGGCTTTATCTGCAAACGCTGTACAAAAAGTATGTCTCTTTTATCGTTGAACTTTTCTTCATGTATTGCACCTGTTTTGACTGCAGTAATTATTGAGACCATAATACATTTTGTTTCATTTTAATTCTTTTTTACCTATTTCAACTTTAAAACGCGCCAGCCAGCACCGGCAGAGGCTCGGTACAAGGGGAAAGTTAGACGTGCATGGTTTAATGTATATCACGTTATTCACTTGCTGGAAAAAGAAGCCCAACTCACACTCCACCACCCAAGTGAACTGTGCGCCAGTGATGGTGACATGTTGAGTTAGTACAAACAACTTTTTCTTGTGAACGGTTTTTATTTGATTTCTGTTGGCAATGTACCCCGCAGTTGACAGCCCTTGATGGATTTTTTTTTAAATATATTGACCAGGTAAATTGGCCAAAAGTATTTTTTCCCAATGACCTTGTCACCATCATGGAGTTTGGTTTGCGGTCATGGGCTAGATCATGAAAAGCAGTGCTCTGCAGCGTTTTCGTTTCTTGTGATAACTACTTTTATAACATGAAAATCACCAAGAGCTACTTGTGCGTGACATTTCTTTTCCTGGCTTTTTTCAACCCAAACCAACCGAATACGCTTGTTTGACCCACATCATTCTATTCATTCTATCAGACCTTTAGTTTCTTAAGATGCGTCCTCTTCCTGGCAAAGAATAATAATAATAATAAAGACTTGTATTACAGTGTGCAATCTTAGCATCAGTTAGCATGTCCCTCCTTGAATACTCACCATGTTGCCAGGCTGGCTTTCTTCATCTGAACAGTACTTCCGCAAGCTTAATATGATACCTCATGCTTTTTGAAGTCCACCATCACCATCATCTGCTGTTGTGCTGCTGTATTGGTGCCTTCACATTTAAAAGGATTCATATTGAAGCCCGCAGATCAGACATGCCTGGCCTACAGAGAACTCACTGGATCAGCACAGTCTGGCATTGGCTCCAGTTTCACGGTGCAGCTGGAAACTGCAAGGCTAGCCAAAGTCAAATAGTCCGAACAAATGTGTCCCAAGCAGAGATGGAAGAATGTACCTTGTATGAGGCCGGTGGCATCTTGGGAGTCATCCCACCTTTATTTTGTGCCAAGGCTATGTCCTCTGCTGGCGTACAACAGATGCAGTATTTGCTTTGAGGATGCTGATGGAGAAGTACAGGGAAGGTCAGAGGGAGCTGCATTGTGTTTTTGTAGATCTGGAGAAGGCTTATGACAGGGTGCCCAGAGAGGAACTGTGGTTTTGTATGAGGAAGTCTGGAGTGGCAGAGAAGTATGTTAGAGCGTTGCAGGACATGTATGAAGACTGTAAGACAGTAGTGAGGTGTGCTGCAGGTGTGACAGAGGAGTTCCGAGTGAAGGTGGGACTCCATCAGGGATCAGGTCTGAGCCCCTTCTTGTTTGCTATGTGATGGACAGGTTGACGGTCGAGGTTAGACAGGAATCTCCATGGACTATGATGTTTGCAGATGACATTGTGATATGTAGTGAGAGCAGGGAACAGGTGGAGGAGAAGAGTTTATGGTGAATCAAAGCATTCATAGCAAACCCAGGACGTACCGCGTGACACACCTTGGACATTAATGAAATAATAACCGCCAAAGTCTGCATGATCGTTCACGCTCAGATCAGTCGTTTGACAATATTCACGTGATCGGGGGTGGATCCTCTGAAAGCCCCTTTGTCCTGGGGACATGTGGGGACATGTTTTTATTGAATAATGTTGCCTTCTCCTTCACTTCCATCATAAACCTCAACAGGGACGGCTTTCTCTTTCAAGTCGTTCAAAACAAAGCACACCGCATGAAATGTCCGTGTCAAAGATAAGCAAAAAATTACTTGTCTCTTGAATTTGAAAAAAGCCGTGGACTACGGTAAATGACTGCTTTGGCCCCAAAGGGTTAGACCGACCTCCCGTTCCTCTTCTTGCTCATCAGCATGTTTGTTATCTCTATTGGTCTAAAAAGTCATATGCAGGTGACAGTTGGACTCTGGATCTGATTATTTCATGTATAATTGATCCAAATAGAAAACGTTTTTAGATAGGACCCATTTTTACTGCTTTAAGACCGAAAATCGTGGGCTATTTACTGAAAGAATCACAGAGCATTTCAATGTCTAAAAAGTGGCCCCCCATGACATACTAATGAAATGACAGACTATTTGGAGGGCTAAATGAAACAAGTATGAGTACAGTACACTCTCGTATTTGAACACTTACAGTATACTGGTGCTCCATATGGAAATAAACAAAAAACTGGCCCCCCGTGTTTATAATACAGTAGGTTAAAATGACGTTATTATACTTATATGAAAAAAAACACGTCAGCTACAATCAAATGCCTGTAAGCGATGATGGAAATAAAACATATCAAAAATAAAAGAAAATTACACCCAAAATGGATAGGTCAAAGTGTTTTCATATATGTTTAATATACTAAAATAAAAAAATAATTATAATAATAATAAATCATTAAAACTAATACAAAACACACCAGGTAGCCCCCACATATAAGTGTTAATACATTTTGGTTAATAATGTCAAAACGTTAGGAAAGAAATGCAATACGAGCATTCATAGAAAACCCAGGATGTAGGGCGTGACAGACCTTTAATGAAGTAATAACCGCCGAATATATATATATATATATGTATATATATCAGGAAACCAACCACTTTACAAAGGCATCAGCACTCGAGCCTGTCATTCTAAGAACACCCCACTTCTACTTAATTTCAACCTAAAGAGTAACCGACTATATGTAGATTATAGGTAATCTTAAAATGACTGTATTCCTACAGGACGCATGATGATTGGCATGTTTAATTCACCTGCCAGAGAAGGTAACCTTATTCAACCTTGTGCGTGTCTTCCCAGAAAGATGGCAGCAGCATAGCCAATCTGACCCAGTCAAACGCCATTGTTGAGCTGGAAACAGACACAGGTTAGTTTTGATACTTTCCAATAGATTTTATTTTTTATTAAAAAAAAAAAAAAATTTTGTTAATGTTTTATATGACGCTTACCAAGTGGCACCTTATCCAACTGGCCACTCGGTGTCGCTGTGAACTTAGCATTTGGATATATACTATACTGACTGTACGACAAATGGCTGAAGCAACCATAAACCGAATATTAACCATACCAATGTGTTAAAATACAATTATTCAATCTTGTATAGCTATTATAATAATACACCTCTGTCTAAAAAGGGCGGAAGTGTTCCAGTTCACTTTATGGTTCAGGCAAACACGCGGCAATACGCACGTGCAATAAATGTGTTGCCTTCACACACATTAAAAAAATAGGAAAGTCTAAAAGTAAAAATTAAATGATTTGGAAAAACCAACCAACAAGCTATTTTGGTTGTGTATAATGAATACAGCTGAAATTTGCCTGAGAATATTCATTTTTAAAACATTTTAAAGTGGTCAGCCAGCTGGGATAGGCTCCAGCATACCTGCGACCCTAACGAGGATAAGCGGCATAGAAAATGAATGAATGAATAAACCTGGAGCATTGTTAAATGGTGCAGTTCATTGACTGTCAGCCAAGACAAAACAGAGGCCTTGTTAAAACACTTCTCACTCAAGAAAAACATTTCATTTCACTCACATCCCCGTACCCACAACACATTAAATTGGTCAAAAACTGTAAATTGAAACCGTTTCAGAGCAAAATACGCCACAATGAAGTGTGGACAATAATGTGCGCACACACGCACGCAC
>QODF01000040.1:2166852-2178133 GCA_024372805.1 Oostethus manadensis
TATATATATATATATATATATATATATATAAATGTGTGTATATATATAAACTTCCTGATGAACTTCAGTTGAATAGAAGTTATAAAATATGTGACTTATAGGAGTACAGTACAGGAGTGAATTGATGGATGAGGTATAACAACATGATTTACCTTTAAAACAGACTACTTTAGGGCTGCAATTGTGGACAGTGAAATGAGAAAAGGGGAATACAATACAGCAATGACAAGTCACAATACAGAGATGTATATATTACACATGGCTTTTAGATTTGCATGGCTTAGTAAGCTTTTTTGTTTTGCTTTAAAGCAAGGTAGATATTTTTACACTGACAAAACGTTTATGACACCATTATAAAAAATGAATATGCTCCCACAGGGCTGGCATTGATTAATTATTGCTGAACATAAAACACTGATGAAACATCATAGCAAAGATGATGGTATTTGGCAATTGACATTTGTTTTTAGGGGGACAATTAACATGGTGGCATGCGTTCATAAGACTCATCTTGAAGTCGTAAAAGATCAGCATATATGCATATTATACTTTAAATTGCTACATTCATTTTCAGTATTAAATCCCAAAGTTTAAACAGTGCGGTCCTTCAAGAGGCTGTGAAGATGTTGCATTTATGTAAAAGCACAACCTTTACATGTTAAAACTACCTGAATGCACTGACAGTATGGCCAACATGTAATATGTTGGGAGCAAGTGCTTTTTAAGCAATATAGCATAAATTAATAGCCAAACAATGCATTTCATATGTGTTGGACTACATCAGACGTTTGATTTTCTAAAAGATAAAATACCATGTGAAGGGTTCAGAATTGTCTAAAATGGAACAATGAGGTACATGCAAGGTTCCATTGGAAAGAAGAAGGAAAGTGGAGGGAAGAAATTATTTTTTAGCTTGACCCCCCAACCCCTTTCTTTTTTTCTTTTTTGACAAATCTACTTGTTTCTCCTCCCTTCTGGCTAAGTTATACCAGGAAAGCAGTGTCAGACAATTATTTCCATTGGTCCCACACAGAACCATGTTTTACAGGTACAAGGCTATTCTGCTTGTGGAACATCTCGTGTTGGAGTAGAGAAGAAAGGCACCATCCTCAGTGTGCACTTTGGTCAAGGAAGTGCATTGACCCACAGCCATCCTACAAGAGTCCCATACACCCAGGTTCTCCAGTACAGTTTCCTGCCACTCTCTGTCAGCAGCAATGTCAGTGTCAGGCCTCCTAAAATGAGCACCGAGGGAAGGGTCTTGGAGAGGCTGAGGTGGGAATGTGTGCCCTCCCCGGGGAAGCTGCATAGTTTGTCTCCGTCGTCACGCTCGTAGAAGTGTGCCAGAAGCCTTGGAGAAGACAGACAAGTCTCTCAGGAATTGTGCTGTTCTTAGTCAATAAACAGCAGAGAAGCTTGCAATTCAACATGACAAAAGGAGCTTTTGTACCATGACATTGATAAACGGTAAAATGGCTTTCACTTACCAGTGAATTGCCTGTGAATATTGTCATTTATTCAGGTCTTTGTATTGTCAAGGTACAGAATCAATGACATTTGTACAGTCCTATAGCCACAATGATAGCTCCTATCTTGAAGCTACACTACTACTTCACTCTACTACTGATGATGCCGTATCTGGAGCAAGAAAGGCTTCACTATCTTGCCCAATAACACTTCCACACATTTACTAGCGGGCTGAGGATGCAACCAGCAACCATGAGGGTGGGAGAGGACTACTCTACCACCTGAGCTATGTGCAGCTTGGCAAAGACAAAGTAGGGATGCACCATACGTTTTACCACTTTCGATCCCATAAGACCCCTGATTTTGGTTATCTGCCGACATATTAATATGCAACAAATGGTTAGAAGTATATCAGAAAACGTAGCTGTCTCCACAAGCAGCGTTGAACACATACGCACACAAGCACTCAGCCTGATGCATTTACGTCTTCACAGATAGTCAGAAACCACAGAATTCTAACATTGCTCATAGTGTGATGATAATGTGTCGAGTGCTTGTCTGTGTGTGTGTGCGCATTTTCACTTAAAGAGGGTAAGCAGTATAGAAGATGAATGAATGAATGAATTTAAGTTTCCTTTCATTGTAGTGCCACAGAACGATGACATGTTTTTCTCAACTAAATGAGGGCGACATAGAGAAAAGAAAGCTAACATACACTAAAACAAGACTTGATTGTGTGTTGAGACTAATAATTGTTACTAGTGGTAAGTATTTGTGTTAGGGATGTCCCGATCCACATTTTTTGGCATCCAATCTGATTTTTTAAATAATTTTGTCGATCTGATACAAATACCCGTGCTTTGAATTCTGAGTCAATCACTTCCATGCCCTCCTGGCCAGAACAGAATGCATTTAATTTGCCAAATTTACATAAAAGTTACCTTGTTGGAAGTGTGACTTTAAAGTGCTGTATGTTAGCAAGTTCTGCACTGGTAAAGGCACCCGTGGCCGCACCCAAGAGGCAGAGGAGAATGCTAACCAAAAGTACTAACTAAAAGTTGGACTTCTGGACATGCAGAAGGAAAGTAGAAGTTACGCAGCTGTAGGACACCATTAGTTGTTTGGTGTTGATTGTCAATGTTACTGCTCAGTTGTAGATATACCGCTGCAAAGCAACATTTAATAATAAAATCTTCCCCCCCACACACAATTTTGGGCTATTTTGGGAAACTATCCCCCACGATAAATGATGTATTGCTGAATTTACTTTTTATTTTATTACACAGCATGACCAACAATATTGTTTGGTTTTTGTAACAAACCTCTGTGAGTCAAGTCCCTAATGAACATAAAAGTCCACCCAATAAAAGATACAATTTTTAAAAATGGGCGAGCAAAATACTGACAGTGGGATTATTGTTTTGATCCAGGCTGCTGTTTAGTGTGTGGGCTATAGAGGGCAGTGGTGTTCAGCATGCTGGTTAGAGCAAGCGTTTGGAGTCAAATGCATAAAAGAAGAAAACTAGCAAGTAGAACGAGTGGCGGTAGAGTCATGGCCTGAGGCTGCATAAGTGCATAAGTAAGGATTATAAGGATTACGGAAGTGCCAGATAACAGTGCTCACACTAAATTGGACATGTTCACTGTGAGGGGTACTCACTTGTGTTGCCAGCTGTTTCGATAATGGTTGTCAGTTGACTTATTTTCTGTGGATAGCAATCTTCTGCTGGACAAGCTGTAGACCAACTAATCTAAATTACATCCAAGTTTAATTGGACGCACACTAGACTAGAGCTGTCTTATGTGGTCTGACAGGTGTGTCCCACCCAACAGTTCTACTGAGATCAAGTCAATGCCTTGAGAATACAACGACCTGGATGAATGAGAATATTAATAGGCATATTTCATTTTATAGTATTGACAATTGTGAAGACATAATAAAATTAAACGTGAAGGATGCAATACAGTGCTGAAGGAAAAAAATAGTTTAGGTTTTTTTTTTATTAAAACTGACTGGAAATGTTGGAAAATGATGTAAATGACACTTAAATACTGAATTCAGACTGTGGGTTATGTGTCCTATCTAAACCTTTACCGCCACACTTGTGTCATTATTCACACACTACATACTACTGATGTATCCTCAGGGATGGGTGACAAATTCGGTACTTCTATAGGTACTGACTGAATTCCATCTGTGCTATCATGTACCGATTCACATAAAATGTTTCAGTACCAAAATGCATCTTGGTGATTGAGAGGGAGTAGAAGTCCAAGCTGCAGTCAAACACTTGAAAGGCAAGCTGGCTCAAGTTAGTGACTGACAACAACCAAAATTGACCTTGAAATTTGTGCATGATTATTTTTAAAAATACTGCATAGTTAAGGGTATTCATGTAAAAAAAAAAGCGTAAAAACTGCAATATTACAATACATACAGTTGTTGTTTTGATATGCTTGTTATATGTAAAAAATAAATGTTACACTGAACAATTCCGAGGTTTTAGTATTAAATAAATGATCGTTTATTGCACATAACTCACACAAAACTAACACAAATTGGTACGGTTTAGTGTCAATACCGGGCATCAGTAACATATCGGTTAAAATGTGAAATGTACCCATCCCTACATAGTATGATTGCACTGTACAAGTGCTAATAAAAACATGGGACTGTTGAAGTTACATCAGCCACACATAAGACAGAATGTGATGGACAGCATGCTTACTAGGGAAGCAACATGCGTGCAAGGAAAACATCACAGAAGCTTTGCTTATTGATTGAATTCAAAATAATGTTCACCGTGCACACGCACACACTCACCGGTCCTTGATTTCAAAGCGCTCATGCAGCCACCTGCGGAAGAAGAGCGGCTCGGGAGGTATTTCCTTGACATCCACACGTTCGAAGTGGATGTGGACTCTGGGACATTCTTTGCACAGGAATTCTGCAAAGCAAAAAAACAATAATAACTAAGGAGACTAAACAAAAACAGGAAAGACTTTCAGCAAAGCAGCACGGACAGTAAGTCGGTTGCTGCTGCATTCAGGAAGGTAGCAATAAATGGAGAAAAATCAGAAGGCCAGACCTCCACCAAGGCTGCAACATTTGTCACCTGCATAAAAAATGTAGGAACGACAAACAATATCTAGGCTCTTAATAGTTAAGAGAGAGTATCATATTCTGGGTCCAAAAAGAACAAAATATTATGGCCTGTGACCCTGCATACACATAAGACATTTTGTTCAAATCTAACAAAGACAGTGTTATTTGTCATCATAAAATAAGGGCATTTTTTGTGATTATGTTACCAATATTGAGATTGTTACAACAAAATGTTATATCTAAATATCAAAAGCTGTTAAGCTTTTGACAAAAAGGGCTACACAAAAAAACAGTGATGCCTTGGTTAACAGCATTCTGCAAGTGAAAGTGAGAATCAAACCAAAGCACTCTAACCAAAGCAAATTTTCCAATAAAAAATGATGTAAATCCATTTGTTCCAGGGACCCAAAAATGCACACATAACATATTTAATAGACAATAATTACCGTTTTACATGCAGAAAATGACGCAAAAACAATTACAAATGACAAATGAATGGGCAACTGAACATTTAACATCCCCTTTACATTGTTTTGTTGGGGGAAAAAAAAACAGTAGTATGCATCACAGACAATGATGGAGCCACTCCTGTCACATTTACATACCTCTGAAATGACCACGGTCTCCTTTTTATGCTGTCAAATTCTGAGGTTTTGCACCCTTGTCTTGATGTGGTTCATCGCCTTTCTCTTTTGTGCGGTCCCTGTGTTTGTTACGTCATGTATCTCTATTTAACTCTGATATAAACAACCTAAAAAAAACCCTCTGTCCACAATGCATTATCCGACATGGCTGCATAAGCAAACCGAGAAATATTTTGGACGCTAAACAAGCGGGCAAATGTAAGCCAAAGTCAAATTTGGGTTGTTAAACGAAAAAAAGCGCTAACCGGCTCGGATGTTAACTGAGGTACCACTGTAACATTGTAAATAAATACTAATACTAATACTAATACTAATGATGAGGTAAGACCATATCACTGTCAACACAACCCTATATCAATGGGGTTTCAGTCAAATTGTTGACTTATCAGTCTCAAGTAAAACAAAAAACAAAAAAACAATGGAGCCAACACAAAAACTACCAGAGGTGACAAAGTGTGAAGGCTCAAAGCTACAGAACTGTCCCCTGAGAACGTAAATTTCCTGTTTCCACAACATCCAATCGGATCAGGAAACTTGATGCTGCGGCCAAGAGGGGCACAGCAGGTCGAAGTCAAAAGCAGAAAACCATTTTACTCACAGCCTCAATGAAATATGGTTTGGTAATAAAATCATGTGGTCCCCTCCACCCCCGACACATACACAAACGAGTGACATCATCTGTTTTTGAGGTTGTAGAACAACAGAGGTCTATGTAAAGCAATGGTTGTCAACCTTTTTTTTAAGTCAAGTAACCCCTGTGAATTTTTTTTTTTTTAATCACTGACCGGACGAAATAGCCATGAACACAAACAAAGAAAAAGCAGTTACAAAGTTTGGCTTTACTTCATTAAAAAAAGAAAAAAAAACATTGGCTCAGTACAACATTTGCAACACAAGATCATATAAAAGAAGGGTGCACGGCCAACATAATTAAATACAGTAGTGTTAAAATAATAGCAGTTCAATGCGACTAACCAGATTAATCGCTGTTATTAGTATATTTTTATTTCTACATGGCAAACAGGTTTGTGTGCAGTATGTGCAGCACAAAACAAACAAGACATAGCATTCATGAAATGCATGGTTTTAAGGCTGTGCAATTGGGCAATTTGTTGAAAGGGTGGTGTTAAAAAAACATCAGTGTCTGCAATTGACTTTGCAACCTCAAAACTATTTTGTACAAATTTTTTTGTTTCTAGGATTTGGCAATCACTAAATCACTAACTGTGAATCACTAATATACTATTACTACTAATATTTTGCTCGTTTACTAGTGTGTTTCAAGGGCATGTCCTTTGCAGAATAAGGACAACATCTAAATTTATCATACTGAACATGCAATTTGTCTCTTGAATACACTTTCTATCCTTCACAGCTCTCTATTTTGTTGCATTTTCCTGGTTTCAGTTTCAAGTTCAGTTTGTACAGTACAGATAAATTTATATCAGTTGTCAATAGTATTTCAAATGGGGGGACGCAAAAACATTTCTGCCCCCTGGGGGGCATGACAGAAAATAACAGAGAACCACTAGCATAAGGCAGTATTTTGACATATGCAAACTGATCCTTGATCCCTGGTATGCAAAAAATTGGCCCAATACCATAGTAGGAGAAACATGCCCATATCATGATGCTTGGACCACCATGCTTCACTCTCTTCACTGTGTACTGTGGCTTGAATTCAGAGTTTGGGGGTCGTCTTACAAACTCTCTGCGGCCCCTGTACCCAAAATAACAATTTTACTCTCATCAGTCCACAAAGTGTTGCTCAATTACTCTTTAGGCCAGTTAATTCATTCTTTGGCCAATTGTAATCTGTAATACAGGTCAAATTAAGTTTACCTGTAAAGGATATAGTACATTTTACACTCAATCTGAATTTTTATCCCATAGTGATTTTTTAAGTCTCAAGTAGGAATGTGTAATATGTAATAGGAACTACAGTATATAAATTTGGCCTACGATAGAGATTTTAATTCTATCACACTACTGCAATAATAAATGTTGACTTGATGTAAAATTGAAAGCAAAAGCTGCAACATATCATCCATGAAATGTTGCGTATTGACAAACAGGACACTACGATAATCGCACACACTTTTCCTGGTCGTCCTCTACAGTTCACACAGGCAACTACGCACTTCCATATTATCGAGGTTTATTCACAAACACAAGGATTCTGAATGTAAACATTTGTTACTTTATTAACAAGACACATGTTTATCCTTTTTTCTGTATTTTGGGTGCCATTTTAAAATTAGCTGGCTGTAATACCTTTTGCAATGATTTGCACTAAAGGAATTATAGTCATTACATAAAGCTTTTTCTGAAGTGTCTCTGCAGCTAGTACTTGAATTTTCCTGTGCATTCTAGAAAGCCAAAAATGTTATTAAGCGCTTTTTTATGGTTGTACAATTATAGCCATACATGCAGAAAACAATACAAAATGCATATAAATGACAAGTGAAAGGGATAAACTGACATTTATTGTTACTTTTACCGTCTTGAAGATGTCAAATTGAGATCAACACCTTCCTCTTCAACACACACTTTTTGATATATATATATATATATATTTTACATTTTGAAGTTATTAATTGAATTTAATAGTGTTCCTCCATGAATCACCACCTTATCGTGGTGGAGGGGTTTGAGTGCCCGAGTGATCCTAGGAGCTATGTTGTCGGGGGCTTTATGGCCCTGGTGGGGTCTCCAAAGGCAAACAGGTTCTAGGTGACAGGCCAGACTAAGAGTGATTCAAAAGACCCCTATGAAAAATACCTTCTGAATCCCACTGACATACCTTCCGTAGAGGAAGCAGAATCTGAGAATACGTACGTGAACAGTTCTATTACCGTGGCTGAGGTAATTGGGGTAGTTAACACTCCCCAATGGCAAGGCTCCGGGGGTAGATGAGTTTCGCCCTGAATTCCTCAAGGCTCTGGATGTTGGAGGCTGTGTTGGTTGACACGCCTCTAAAACATTGCATGGAAGTCGGGAACAGTACCTCTGGACTGGCAAACCGGGGTGGTGGACCCTATTTTTAAAAAGGGTGACCGGAGGGTGTGTTCCAACTATAAGGGGATCACACTCCTCAGCCTCCCTGGGAAAGTCTACTCCCAGTGGTCCTGGAGAAAAGGGTACGACCGTTAGTCGAACCACGGTTACAGGAGTTGCATTGTGGTTTTTGTCCCGGTCGCGGAACACTGGACCAGCTCTACACCCTTGCAAGGGTACTGGAGGGTATGTGGGAGTTGTCCCAACCGGTCTACATGTGCTTTGTAGACTTGGAAAAGGCATTTGACCGTGTCCCTTGTGGTGTCCTGTGGGGGGGTGCTCCAGCAGTACGGAATTGGTGATTCGCTACTACGTGCCATTCGGCCCTTGTACAATCGAAGCAGGAGCCTGGTTCACATTGGCAGTAGTAAGTCGAGCTTGTTTCCGGTGAACGTTGGCTTCCGCCAAGGCTGCCCTTTATCACAGATTCTGTTCATAATCTTCATGGACAGAATTTCTAGACGGAGTCAAGGCATTGAGGGAGTCCAGCTTGGTGACCTTAAGATCTCGTCTCAGCTATTCGCAGACGATGTGGTCCAAATGGCCTCATCACGTTGTGACCTTCAGCATTTACTGGAACAGTTGCAGCTGAGTGTGAAGCTTCTGGGATGAGCCTAAGCACCTCCAAATCCAAGGCCATGGTTCTCAGTCAGGTGGAGTGTACCCTCCAGGTTGGGAGTGAGGTCTTGCCTTAGGTGGAGGAGTTCAAGTATCTCAGGGTCCTGTTCACGATTAAGGGACGGTTGGAGCGTGAGGTCGACTGACGGATCGGTGCAGCGTCAGTAGTAATGCGGTCACTGTTAGACTGACGCAGTGTATTATTACCACAACAATACACCAAAAACACTCGCAGACGCTAATAGAGGATTCACTGTTCTCCTATTATACTATTATAGTATGGATCTGAGGCTATATAGCCCATCCATAATATCAAGTAGGAGTACTAGTACCCCCGTTCGAGAAGCACCGAGAGAAGTGACATAATTCAGAAATGTCCACTGAATCATAGGTTTGAAATAAAATTGAAAAGGCAAACCACCCTCCAAGCTCACTTTAAATTATTCAAAATTATGATTCTACCAAGAAATGCATAGTCACAATGACGACCACAATGTATGCCATCAGGTATCCTCCAATCCATCTCAAAAGAAACAGTTAACTGTCTTCTGGTCACCATCGAATTTGTAACTACTGTACTACATTATCACAGGTGATCCAAATAAAACTGCCATGACTCGGAATCCAAATATGGTCTAAGTTACAATAATGAGCTAGATATGCATTCATTTTGTAAAATGTGCTTTTTATATCTCAATTTGCATGACTTAAACTTATTGTAAAATACAAATATTGATACTTAAATGACAGAAAGAATGCCGTAGTGTAACTAGCAAATCCTATGTTGTATGTGAAAGCAAAGAAATTACATTGTAGTTTTTTTTGTTTTTTTTAAAATGACATATCCTTCCACTCCTTGCTTTCATCTCCAGTTATACAACCAAAGTCACCTTTACCAGGTGAGAGCAGGAAATGCGTGACGAGAGAAGGAAGATTTCTGTTCTTGCTGAAAAACATCACTGTTTATTCCTGACAGTGAGGGGATGTTTTTACTAAACACAGCTCGGCACTTGCAAAATCACTGTGAACATGCACGTAATGGAAACACTCCAAAACAGGGAGTCATGCTGTTTACAGGAAGCCACAAAATGGCAGTAGGTAATTGTGGCTTTGTAAATAATTCTTGCGAATGTTGACAATGTTCTATCTTGCAATTGATAATATATAACACTGATTAACAAACAATGCTGACAGCTGATAGTGCCTAACAGTTTTTAAAGTGACTACAAATTATTCTGTACATAATGAGCAGTATTTACATAAGCAGTATTTATAAACATCCATCCATCAATTTTCTATGCCGCTTATCCTCACTAGGGTCACAGGGGCATGCTGGAGCCTATCCCAGGTGACTATCTATATAAAAGTAGCAATTAACTAAATCGCCTCTGAATATGGAGGTAAGTAAGCATTTGTGCAGGCTTGTTGAGTCGCATTATGTAATAACAACCCATTATGTAATAAAAGTCCAAAATGTAATAAATTTGTCATTTCAACTTGGAATACAGCCACGTTTTGTAATAACTGCTGCATTTTGTAATACATTTTGCCACAAGTTACTACATTTTGAGAAGATTATCACACAATCTACTAGACATATTTTTATTTTCAGGAAAATGTAATACAATTGCACAGAAGTCCAGCTGGACTTCTGAAGAAATCACAGTTTGTCCATAACAAACACCATGTTCGAACATAAGGATGTCCATAGTTGCACTTGGCACCAGGACACCCTAGGTCGCAGGTCTATGATCGACTTTGTGGTCGTATCATCAGACCTGCGTCAGCATGTTCTGGACACGCGGGTGAAGAGAGGGGCTGAGCTGTCAACTGACCACCACCTGGTGATGAGTTGCATTAGATGGCGGGGAAAGATGCCGGACAGACCTGGCAGACCCAAACGCGCAGTGAAGGTGTGCTGGGAACGTCTGGCAGAGTCTCCCGTTCGTCGAGTCTTCAACTCTCATCTCCGGCAGAGCTTCGCATGCATCTCGAGGGAGGACCGGGATATTGAGTCCGAATGGGCCGTATTCCGTGCCTCCATTGCTGAGGCAGCCAGTCGTAGTTGCAGCCGGAAGGTGGTCGGTGCCAGTCGTGGTGGCAAGCCCCGAACCCGATGGTGGACACCGAGGGTTAGGGCTGCTGTCAAGCTGAAGAAGGAGTCCTATCAAGCATGGATGGCTAGTGGGACTCCCGAAGCAGCTGACAGGTACCGGCAGGCCAAGCGGCACGCGGCTCCGGCAGTCGTCGAGGCAAAAACTCGGGTGTGGTAGGAGTTCGATGAGGCAATGGAGCACGACTTTCGGTCGGCCTCGAAGAGGTTCTGGCAAACCGTCCGACACCTCAGAAAAGGGAAGCAGCCCCCAGTTCACACTGTTTACAGTGCGGA